>LPNX010150039.1:283249-311448 GCA_001517045.1 Pseudotsuga menziesii
AAAAGAACCCCTTGGTACATTGAAGGCATAAGAGAGAATTGAGAGCAAAGAAACTATAGTCCATTGTTGTCGGAACTTATGCTTGAGTCTGCATCCCTTTTTCCCTTGGAGCACTTTTGTGTTCTTCCCTAGCTTGCCTTTTGCTTGTGAGCTTGCTATCTAGAGATGGAGGATTGAAGTGGTGGAGGCCCAAGTGGGGGATTCAGTTTCTCTGGTTCGCAGACGTGCCGACAGAGGTTGTATCTTGTAATCTCTTATTTATATTAATAGAAATATCTTTTCCTGTCCAATAATGTGTGTTTGAATGAATATTTTATCCATTGGATTATGTCAAATTCTTATACATTATTGATTATATATGCTAGAATAGATCTAACACCATGATATATAGAATGCTTGTAGTGTTTACTTGTTGTTGAGGAATATCTTTTTCTGTCCAATAATGTGTGTTTGAATGAATATTTTATCCATTGGATTATGTCAAATTCTTATACATTATTGATTATATATGCTAGAATAGATCTAACACCATGACATATAGAATGCTTGTATTGTTTACTTGTTGTTGAGGACGTAATTTATCAATTCAAGCTGAAGTTGGAAAGCTCAATGGGGATCTACTTCAACCATCCGGAATAAGGTACGATGTCTGATCCTTTAGTGTTAGACATTTAATTTCTATTGCATATTGGAAATGATTGATTTCTGGAGTCAAGCTGTCTGTTGTGGTACCCCAAGCCATAGGAATTTCTCTCCGTAACAGTGGTCAACTTGAAGATTCAAGTGGTGAGACAACTGGGTAGTCGATTAATGGGACAACTAGGCTCTTGATTAGTCAAGTCAACTAACCAATGAACAATCCAACCTACTAACTAACCAAGCAGATCATTAGAACAAAATTTTCAACTATACTAATAGATTTCAATGAAGTGATAACCCAAGTATGTGGACATGAGATTCCTCACTTTATGGGAGTTGCCATATATATTGGAGCTATAAAATAATGGCCACCCTTGTGTGAAATAGAACTTGTGAAATATGTGAGAATTATGGGAAGTGAGCAATGTATTTCGATCTATTGTCATTATTTGCTTAAGTGTTGAAACATTGTCTCTGAGACACCACCTCTTCTTGGAATTTATTATTATTGATGGTTATATTATGTCTAATCTATTGATTTTCACCCAAAAATATTATGTGAAATAAATAAGAAGGAAGAGCACCTAATTATCAGAATCCTATCCAAATTGGATTTAGAATAGTCTGTGTTTGTTTATGTCTTTCATAATACCAAATTGGCACTTGGATCTTCTTGGAAGAAGCCTATATGGATGCTTTTGGTGCCTCTCTTAACCATGAGAAAGATAAACCTATTCAAATAAGTTCCCTAAAGTGATCAATGGACCATGCCCTTCCTAAAAATAGGGGAAACACAAAGAAGCATAGTCAAATATATACACAAGAGACCACCTCCACCAAAGATTAGAAGACCAAGAAAGGGAAAATTCAAATTCACTTACTACAAGAAACACAATCATGAAGAAAATGAGTGTATGAGGAAATAGAATGATGAAAAGAAACATCTTCTTTTGCAAGGAAATATCAATATTCATGACTATTTTAAGAAGCCAGCTGGAAGGTTTGAAAAGCCACAAGATGTAGGTCATGCAGTTGTTGTTATCTTTTCCAAAATGGCATATTCATGTGTTTTTTACTGAAGAGATTCAAATCATATGGCCTCATTAGACCTTACATCTTTCCTTGGAGCCATGAACCATCCCTACCTTCTTGGGAGATGCATCAGTTCATATCATCCATTCAATTGAGAAAGAATATTCTACAAATATATATGAAGTTATTGGAAATGATGAACAGGTTCTTGTAGATCTAGTAGCTAAGGCAATTTGGGAACAACATATTCTTCATGAAACTCATGATTTATTAGAGATCCAACAAATACATGGATCGCCCACTACCATTCCCAAATTGCTCCTCATGCACTCACTACTATAGATCCCTTGATGCCCATCCATAGTTACATGGTTAGTGCAAGAGATCCACAATATTTTTAAGAAGTTGTAGGGAATCCATGAAGGAGGAGCGTCATTCTCTAGTGAAAAACCAACCATGGGAATCAAATCCACAAACTCCTAGTTGGAAATGTACTTGATGCAAGAAGAAATGTCACTTAATGTTGGAAATAGATGAACATGAGAATGATCATGGTTGAAGATGGATACCTAAGTCTACTCAACACTATCCTCCTTTTTTTTTTGGGGGGGGGGGGAGACTGGGATTTTTTTTATGTACTTGGGTACCTAACATGGCTTCATATTGTAGGGACACAACTATTTATGCATGATACTCACCTAAGTTAGACTTAAGGGGCAGTGTTGGTGCACATGCACACTCATTTTTTAACTTTGATGCTTCTCTAAGGGATACCAATTATCCTACTAGACCTCTCCCCTGGTTTTCGGGTCAATAGTACACTCGTTAACTCAAACCCCCCCTTTTAGGGTTAAATGTGCCCTTATAGTCGGTTATTCCCATTTTGTAGGGATTAGGGTGCTCTTGCATGAGTTTCCCCATATTTTAGGGTTTAGTTCACTTCAGTTAACTATTTTGTCCTACTTAACTATCTAATGCACCCTAATTACACTCTAGTTTCAAATGTATGTTGAGTTAAACAATAGTTTTTCATGCATGAGTAAGTTAACTGCCTCATAAGGTAGTTCTAGAACAACTTAACCCTAGCATGACCTAGTTTACTTCATAAGGAGGGTGCACTTGTCTAATATTAGCACAAAATCCCTCACTTATTAGTTCTAGGCCAAGTTAAACCCTAACGACATTTGCATGGTCAACATAACTCCCTAAGGATGGTGCATTTGTCCATTCAAAGTGATTGCCTTAATTTTAACTAGATATTAATATGATTGTGCATGTAATAAAGTCTCATTTGGTTACCTATATATGTATGCTTGCATCTCATTGATCAAGAAATTTTGCAATTGATATTTTCTTGAATTCTCTCTTGATTTCTATGCATTTGTATTGAATTCTCATATTTGATGAGATCTCTTTGTTAAGTTATTAAATATTTTGTTACTCTAATGCTTTCCTCTATGTAATTATTTAATGATTTAATTGTTAAAAGTCTACAGAGGTGTACATATTCACCCTATCAAATCTATGACCTACTAAGAGGAAACATATGTTCTTAACCTTAAGCCCACTCAAATACTATATGGTAGAAAATGACAATATAATAGCAACTAATCTATTAAGCTTCTTCATCCCCTACTTCACCTCAAAATCACATTCATGTGTATATGGTAGTTGTACAACTCAAGTGAGTGAGATGTGTCACACTGTTAGGTATGTTTGTTTAGAAAAAAATAAATTAATATAAAATTGTATAATGTAAATTCAAAACTAAAACTATATATATATTAAATTGGACAAACTAATACCACTACTCAATGGAAGTATATCAAATTTTATAGTTCAATATTAAAGAGATTAACATCTCTATCCCAGTATGTTTGTCCAATATAATATTATACAAAATTAATAATGATGATGATTATAATAATAATACTTAAAAATAATAATGTTTAAATCTAATCTACACTTCTCTTAGTTGTTTGTTTTGGTAAGTAATGGCCATTGTACAAGAATTGCAACCTGTCATTCATTGTATCAAAAAACACATATCTCATAAGATAATTATGTATGTATAGAAATATGTTGCTACTATAAGTTAAGAGATTAAATAAAAATATGACATCAATAAAAATAAAAATAAATTATATAATAAACTAAATCAACATAAATTCATCTTTTAAATCCAGAGAAGTTTGAATCCCATAGCATTCTATTCTTTTATACTTCTACTTCAAAGTTAAGATACAGATAAATCTCTAGTGGTACAAAAATGTGAAAAGAACAAAAACAAACCAGTGATTGATTGAGAAACCAAGCGCTTTTCCTTCATTCACAAAATGAGATATGAGAGTCTACCCATTTCATCACACACAATGAATAATCAACATGATTTCCTGTAAGCCAACGAACTTGAACTTCTTCTATGTGTAGCCATCGATTTCTTAAGTGGAGAAACCATTTCGAGGATGCAAAAATCCGCAAAATCGATTTTTTGGTTGGAAAATGAGAATGGAATCCCTTTTGGGTTGGAGGTGAAACGTTTGGTATCATAAAAAGGAACACAAATATTTCTTACAAAACAAATTGACTGTCAGGGGAGTGGAAACGTTTTAGTATTCTTGTGAAGGCAAAAAATAGATGGTCAAAAACAAAAGGTTTCACTCAAAGAAACATGGAAAGCAATTTGCTAAGATAGTGTCCAAGAATTCCTTGGATTATAATTTTGTTTGATAACATCTTCTCCAATAGAACAACACTGCTTTGTATGTTAAAAATTCATTTGTTTGATTACGCAGTTTTGTTATGTGATGTGGGCAAAATTCTAAACAAAATAGAACTATACAGAAAAGCTTCCTCGCAGCTAACCAAATCCAATACTCTAAGATGTATTGGATGATCTCGAGAAAAATGGCGGCTGCGGCAATTAACTTGAGTTATGGCGTAGCACAACCTTTTGTTTCCCCCTTTTTTTCTTTTACAAAAAACTTGCAACTCAATTTTCTTGCGACGGAATTTACTGCGCGATAGAATTACTACGTGAGAGTTACTGCGACAGAGTAACTACGTGAACTTTCCACCTCGACACACTTTTACTTAGGCTTCGACCGGCTTTTACTGCGACATGAATTTGGTTGCGACCAACTCATGTGAGACCAAGTTTTCACTTCCGTGCAATAACTTTATGTTTCCTAGTCTAAGGACTTAGGAATATGAAAAACACTTTCCACTATGGTAACCTAGGATTAACTGTGACACAACTGTATTGCGACTCACTCGCAAAATCATATAAGAAAATAATAAACAAGATCTGTGTCGAACCTCTGCGCATAAATTTAGGAACTTTTACACAATGAAATATTTATGGATTCTTGATGTCTTCCACTCACAGTAAATGTAAACAACATTCACTCAGGTAAATATGGAGAAGATGTCCCGCTATCTAAAACATTCATTCAACCATAAACTTAAGGATTTATATTTCATGTGATAGCATAAAAAAACTTACAGTCGTAAATACAAACTTGGTAAAAACATAGAAGCTTGAGCTTCAAACTCTTTAGTGAGTTTTCCTTCTTCTTCTTCTTCTTCGCCACACCTCTCTTCTGTGTTCTATTCTGCTTGTCTGTCTGCTTTTAGATTTATAATTTCATCCTTCATAGAGAAAATTTATGCCGACTAATCGACTTAACATTTAAAGACTGTAATTACTCTCTACCTAGAAACTTAGCTTCAGAAACTAAATTTTGTTGTCTTATATACGAGAGATCTGAACTCTTGATCTTGTCAGAATCTCTGACCTTTTTTGACTTGCTACAGTTGGCTGATTTGATTATGAATCAGCGAGTAATTAATATTTCCAACACTCCCCCTTAATTATGAGCAAATCGTAATTTTAAAAACAAAATATTACAAAATAGTTTTTCAGATCAGAGAACATGCTCTGTTCATGACAGAGTTCACTATACAAAACTTGTCATTCCCAAATAACTTTGGAGATACTGAAATGTATCCCTTGCCAATGGTTTTGTAAAGATGTCTGTAAGTTGATCTTCAGACCTACAAAATTCTAAACAAATTTCTTTGTTATTCACCAGCTCTCTTATAAAATGATACCTTGTGTCAATGTGTTTGGTTTTCCTGTGAAACACATGATTCTTCGACAAGGCAATGGCTGAATTGTTGTCACAGAGAATAGTTGTTGGTTCTTGTTGGTTTTGCGATAGGTATTTTAACATTATTCTCATCCAAACAACTTGACATGCAGTGCCTGTGGCTACGACATACTTTGCTTCTACTGAAGATAGAGTTACTATGGGTTGTTTCTTTGAATCCCACGAAACAACACCTATACCAAAATGAAATGTGTACCTAGATGTGCTTTTCCTGTCATCTGTGTTGCCTCCATTGTCACTGTCAGTATATACAATGAGTTTAAAATTTTCTGAAGTTGAATACATTATGCCAATATCTTTTGTACCACTTACATACCTCGAAATTATTTTACCTGCTTGCTAATGTGAGTCTTTTGGTGACTCCATGAATCTTGAGATCAGACTTACTCCATACATGATGTCTAGTATTGTTGTGTGTAAATACATAAGGCTGCCAACAAGCCTTTTAAACATCGTAGGATCCACAGTTGATCCATCACCATCTTTGCTCAATTTTAAACCTGTTATTACTGGTGTTGGGATTGCCTTGCAATTTGACATATTAAATATTTTTAAAACCGTGTTTGCATACTTGGACTGTGATATGAAAATACCACTTTCAGATTGTTGGAATTCAATGCCCCGAAAGAACTTCATGAGCCCCAAATCAATCATTTCAAATTCACTTTCCATGACTGTTCTAAATTCTTTTATGCCAAAATCACCAGTAAATATTAAATCATCCACATACAGGAAAACAATTAACATGTTACCTTGCTCATTCAATTTGGTGTACAGCGTTGGCTCACTTTCACTTCTATGAAATCCATTCTCAATGAGATAGGAATCAATGAGACTGTACCCAGCTCTTGGAGCTTGCTTTAAACCATAGAGCGCCTTCTTCAGTTTGTACACTTTTTGTTCTTGTCCTGGAACTTCACATCCTTGTGGTTGTACCACATATACTTCTTCATCTATATAACCATTCAGAAATGTTGACTTAACATCCATTTAATAAACGGGCCATTTTTTTTGTGCAGCGATAGCCAAAACAGTTTTGATTATATCCATGCGTGCAACTAGTGCGAACGTTTCATTGAAATCTATGTCGGGTTGTTGTGTGAACCCTCTTGCTACCATTCTTTCCTTGTGCTTCTGCACATTCCCATCAGCATCTTGTTTGGTCTTATAAATCCATTTGACGTTGACTACATCTTTATCTTTTGGTACATCAACTAGTTCCCATGTCTGGTTTTTCTCAATGCATTATATTTCTTCATCCATGGCTTGTGCCCATACTTCTTCTTTAACAACTTCCTGAAATGTTAGTGGATCATCTATTTCAGAAAATAATGCAAAGAGAGAGAAGGAATTTGGTGTACCAGATTCATATATCTCATGTAGACTTCTTGTCTTCACTGGATTTGTTGATGTCGAACTGCTTGATGGAGTCTGTTGTCCTCTTGGTGTGCTTGTCGATGTAGCTTGAGCTGCGAATTGTGTCGATATTCCTTGTACTAAGCCATGTCACGGTGTCATTGGAGTTGACGATGCTACGACCGGTTGATTTACTTGTGGTGTTTGAACCACTTCTTCCATCATGTATTCATGCTTGACATTCGACACAATCTTGAAATTCTTCTCAACGGTTCCATCCCATGATTCATTCTCAACAAATTGAACGTCACGAATAATGATTACTTTCCTTGCGACAGGGTCATACAACTTGTATGCTTTTGTGTCTTCAGAATAGCCAACAAAAATACATTTTCGTCCCTTCTTGTCTAACTTCTTTCTCAAGTCATCTGGCACATGAGCATATGCGACACAACCAAAAAAAATTAAATGAGAAACACTATGATTCATACCTGTCCATGCTTCTTGAGTAACTTTGTTATTCACACTCTTTGTTGGACATCGATTCATAATGTATACAACAATTGCGACAGCTTCACCCCAATATTCATTTGGAAAATGCTTTGCTGCCATCATGCTGCGCGCCATTTCCATAATGGGTCTATTCTTTCTCTCTGCGACACCATTCTGCTGAGTTGTATACCAAGCAGTGAATTGCTTCTGTATGCCATGAGTTTTGCAGAAATTTATAAATTTGTTTGAAACATTTTCACCGCCTCTATCTATTCTTAGGATTTTTATGTGGTGTCCACTCTGGTTCTCCACAAGTGCCTTGAACTACTGAAAACAACTAAATGCAATAGATTTATGTTTCAAAAAATATACCCATGTTTTTCTTGAGTAGTTATCAACAAAAGTAATAAAATACTTGCATCCACCAATGGACGTTGTCTGCATTGGACCACAAATATTAGAGTGCACGATCTCAAGTGGTGTGTGCGCTCTATATGACTTTCCAACTGGAAAAGTCTCTCTATGCTGCTTGCCAAAGATGCAGCCTTCACAAACTCTGTCTCATTTGTCAATCAATGGAAATCCTTTTACCATATTCTTTGTGTGCAACAACTTCAGTCCACCAAAATTCAGATGTCCAAATCTGAAATGCCATAGCCAGGAATCATCCTGAACTTCTTTTTGAAATGCAGCCTAAAAATCAGTGCTGTCTTTTTCTTTCTTGTTGCAGTACATGAATTATTCTTTACTTTCTTCCTTGAATGCAACTTCTGTATTGTCTGGAACTATCCTCAATGGAAACAAGCGATTTCTTGTCATTGGCACTCTTGCTATCAATTGGTTGCTTGGACGTACATCTTTAATCACACAGTGATTATCTTCCATGTAAACTCTATAACCTTTTTGTATCAGCTGTCCAATACTCAACAAATTATGTTTTAGACCTTCTACATGGTAAACATCAGGCATATGCTTATGCTCCCCTTATTTGTTTAAAATACTAACAGTACCTTTTCCCAACATAGTGACTTGGACATTATTTGCAAGTGCAACATCAGTTTGAATTGAATTATCTAGAATGGAAAATAAATTTAAATTACCAGTCATATGATTGTTGCAGCTTGAATCTAAATACCATATGTCAAATGGACTTTCTTGGATGGCATTGCATTCAATTGAGGATGTGCATGCCATCAACATTGCACTCGACTAAATACTGGTGTTCATCGACTGATTCTGGCTTTGCTTTCCTTGGTCATATTGCTTCTTCCTACATTCATATGCATAATGACCAAATTTTTTACAGTAGTGACATTGAATCTTTGATTTATCAAACCTGTGACCACTTGGCTAACTTGTGTTCTGATTCTGTCCTCTACCAGCAACATCTACAGGAATACTGCTGAGTCCTCCTCAGTGAGAAGTTTCTTCCTCTGCCTCTGAAATTATTTCTCCCCCTTCCTCTTCCACGGCTTATAGAGGACTGTGCTGCGAATGCACCTTCCAATGATGTTTGAGTTCTGCTAAGCCTGTGTTCATGAATGATGAGTGAACCTTGCAGCTCATCAATAGTAAACGTTGTCATGTCTGTGTGTTCTTCCAAGGTCACAACCAAGGATTCAAATCTTGGGGGAAGACTTCTAAGAATTTTCTCAACCACCCTTTGGTCTATTATGGTTTCTCCATGGGATTTTAGTTGATTTATCAAACCAACAACTCTGGTATAAAATGAGTCTACTGACTCTGAATCTTTCATGGATAGAGATTCAAAATATCTTCTTAGAATTTGCAGCTTTGAAGTATTTACCTTATCCAAACCTTGATAAGTTGTCCCCATTGTGCCCCATGCCTACTTTGCGGTAATTTCTACTGCTACTCTTGGGAGTCTGCTTTCATGCATGGCTTGATGTATGTAGAACAGAGCTTTTCCATCTTTCTTCCTCTATTCCCTCAGGATATCTTTCTTAGCTTGTGAGAGATTATTATATGCCGCTTGATCTGCTGGTTTGCATAACCATTCTGGACAATATCCCAAACATATTGACCTCTAAACAAAGATTTCATTGTTAGAGACCAATATTCATAATTCTTTCCTGTAAAAATCAGAGTTTGTAAACTCAACATATTTGAACCGGAAGTAGAAGCTATTTTAATTTTTTAATTCTTTAACTTTCCTTAGAAAATTACTTTTTCCCTTTTAGAACAAAGTTTCTTTCCTAAACTAGATCTGATACCAGATCTTGGGAAAAATGGTGGCCATAGAAATTAACTTTAGTTACCGTGCAGCACAACCTTTTGTTTTCCCCTTTTTTGCTTTTTCAAAAAACTTGCCACTCAATTTTCTTGTGACGGAATTTACTACGCTACAGAATTACTACGCGAGATTTACTGTGACAGAGTAACTGCGCGAACTTTTCACTTTGACACACTTTTATTTAGGGTTCGACCGGATTTTACTGCGACATGAATTTGGTTGCGACCAACTCATGTGCGACCAAGTTTTCACTTCCGCGCAATAACTTTATATTTCCTAGTCTAAGGAATTAGGAATATGAAAAACACTTTCCAATGTGGTAACCTAGGATTAACTGCGACACAACTATATTGCAACTCACTTGCAATATCATATAAGAAAATAATAAACAAGATTTGTGTAGAACCTCTGCACATAAATCTAGGAACTTTTACACAGTGAAATATTTATGGATTCTTGATGTCTTTCACTCCCAGTAAATGTAAACAACATTCACTTAGGTAAATATGGAGAAGATGTGCGGATATATAAAACATTCATTCAACCATAAACTTAAGGATTTATATTTCATGTGACGACATAACAAAAATTACAGCCGTAAATACAAACTTGGTAAAAACACAGAAGCTTGAGCTTCAAACTCTTCAGTGAGTTTTCCTTCTTCTTCTTCTTCTTCACCACACTTCTCTTCTATATTCTCTTCTACTTGTCTGTCTATTTTTAGATTTACAATTTCATCCTTCATATAGAAAATTTCTGCCGACTAACTGACTTAACATTTAAAGACTGTAATTAATCTCTACGTAGAAACTTAGTTTCAGAAACTAAATTCTACTGTCTTATATACAAGAGATCTAAAATCTTAATCTTGTCAGACTCTCTGACCTTTTCTGACCTACTACAGTCGGCTAATTTGATTATGGATTAGCAAGTAATTAATATTTCCAACAACATTCACTGGCTTGAAGGTAAACCACCATTTTTACTCAATGTTGAAATGCCTTCCTTTATATCATTAGATTGAATATACTGTTAATACATTGATTTGTAGATTGAATATGAAAACATGAAAAACATGCAAGCGTCCAATGAGTGGCTAGCGGTCTATTCTACAACACAAATCTCTCCGTTTAATGGAGGCCATGCAATAGAAAAACAAAAGTAGCAGAAACAGTCAAAGTCCCATCAAGTCCTCAGCTCCCTCAACTTTAGACATTCATAGTGCTTTTTAGAGTCACTTTGTTGTTAAGTGCTTATGGTGTGGAGGAAGTGCAATCAAATGGTTCAAATAAGCCATTTTATGCATCATGAGGATGACCATGAGAATGAATCTAGCTCCATGGAAGGGAGCCATGATCTTCCATAACCCCATGTTTTTATCTTTTACAAGTACCAAGCATGCCATTTGAACTATCAAATGATGACATCATCACATGTCATGTTGATTGGCATCACTCTTCTTTGGCACCCATTCAGGGTTGTTAACTTGCATGTAACATACTAGTTTATACTATATGAAGAATGCCAATGGTTCTACAAGACCAATCTTGCATATTAGGGTATACAAGACCAATTTTACATCTTATGGTACTATTGAAAGACACTAGGCTCACCTAGTAGTAAGAGGTTTTTATTAGTAAGAAGGTATTGATTACTCAATGAAACCTTGGACATGTTGTAAATATGAAATATGTTTGACTAATTGATTTTCTTGTTGCTCGATTTGGATGGGAAGTACTCCAAACAAATTTAACATCCTTCTTCAAAAGGGCATTTAACGATATAGCCAACTTGGCCAAATTAGGAATGAAACCCCTTACAAAGTTATTTTTTCCAAAGAATTTTCTTTAGATGGCTAATATGATCACTTCTTTCTTTTGAGAACACTGTTAAGTCATCCTGGTAAATAGAAATGATTTTACCAATAAGATCGCTAAAGGCATGATCCATTTCTCTCTGAAATGTTGAACCGACATTTAGCAAGCCAATTGGCATGCGAATGTACTCCTATGTTCCCCAAGGTGTAGTGAAATTTGTTATTCCCCTATCCTCCTTTTTTATTTGAACTTGGTTGTATCCCAAAAATCCATCCAACATGGAGAGCATACTAGCACTAGTTACGCTTTGCAAGAGGTTTCCATATTAGGCAATGGGCAATTATCCTTTAGCAAATCTTGATTCAAATTCCTAAAATCAATGCGGATTCTGATTTCACCACTCTTTTTTCACACAATTATAGGATTCGACACCCATGTGGTGTGTCTAACAGGTGTAATGATTCTAGCTGCCAAAATTTTCTCCAATTCCTTTTTCACTAAGGGCGTTAGTTTAGGGTTTACGTTTCGCAACTTTTGTATATAAGGTTTTGCACCTTCTTTTAGAGGGATTGTGTGATCAATGACAAATTGATCATACATTTTCAACTCATCATATGTCCAGGAAAACAAATCTTTATACTCCCGAATCAAATTTTCAATCTTATTTCATTCTTCTTTAGATGTGTTTTTACCTATTTTAATCATTCTCAGAGACACAAAGACCCAATATTAATCTCAATTACCTCATCGACTGGTTCAGCCCTATGTCCCTTATACTCATCATGCCAACTAAAAAAAATTCTAAAGGAATTGAAATTTCAATTATATCTCGATCCATCATGATTTTGTCTTCAAGTTGATCTTCAAAACTAACCATTGGGATTTGAGAAGCATTAAGGAAATGGATGATTTGAGCATCAGTGTCAAATAATTTCCAATGATCTTGATTATCAAGAACATAAGGCCTAAAAAGAACATCCACTTTACACTCTTGCTAAGATAAACTCTTTCAAACCTCAAAAGTACTTGTGATAACAGATAACTCATCACCAAGAGTATTTTCTTCTCTAGGTACCACTCTTATTCCAAAAGCATCAATAGTTTCAATTGCATCCCAAATCACATTCCTGTAATTTCTAAGTCTATCAGTTTTCGTAGCGAATTGATTTCTAACTTGTGAAACTACCAGATCTAAATCATCTATCACACTTATGGATTTTATATTTCTTTCTCTGGAAATCTCTATCCCTAAAAGCAACGCTTCATATTTTGCTACATTATTTTTGCAGTCAAATTATAAACGGAAAGAGTATAAGGTATTTTCCCTAGTGGGTGATGTCAACACTACTCCAGCTCGAGCCCCATATTGATACTTGGCGCCATCAAAGTGTATCTTCCAAATTTGGTTAAGGGGAAAAGGGTGCTTCCTGATATCTTCCCAATAATTTGCAAGCACCATGAAATTCCCAATCTCATTGCTAGAACACATTGTTTCCTCAAATAGGTGCTCTGGTGTTTCCACATGATCTAGCATGGAGGAATCATTCATTAAAGTGATGTAAGAATCCTTTCCATTTGGAATGGTAGCAAAATAAATATCCATTTGAATACTACCCCTCACTCTAGCTGAAAACTCTTGGGACAATAAAATTCCCCATGCATCAGGGATATCTAATACTAGCACATTCATGGGAAGCTCGATACTGGAACATGCAGCTAATCTTACTTGCAAATATTCAACTGGTCGAGAATCCATCCCACATACACTTCCAAATGATCTAGTCACATTAATCTCTAATTGCTCCATGACTCTAAGGGGAATTATGTTCACTTCTTCTCCGGAGTCAAGCATACAATTATGCAAAATTATACCATTTACTTCTAGTGCTGTAAAGAAAGGAGGATATCCATCCCATCTTTTGCTTGATACGCTTTGAATCATTATGGGCTTGTCTTTTGGTTTTGATGACACTTTCTTAGGTAGGACTCCTAAGTAACTTGTGTCTCTCCTATGGATTGAAGGTAATTTAATTATCTTGGATATTTGGACTGGCATACTGAGTTTCAAGAGAAAACTCGAAACAACAATATTTAAATCGTAAAGGTTTCCTTCATCTTTATCTTATGTTTTTAGACCAAGGAATTTCATAACCTCTCGTTTAACCCAAGGTATTTTGAACATATCCTTAAGGGAAACTAAAGTATGAAAACTCGATATGTTCAAAATAATTTAGTTTCCCTTAAGGATATGTTCAAAATACCTTAGTTTCCCTTTAGTTTCCCGCATACACTAGAGGTAAGCCTCTACCTCCCCAACAACATTTCCAAAAGATGTTATCACACAGGGTGTAGCTACCCACTAAAGGTATCCCATCCAGGATGATAGAGGTGAGGTAGCTAACCGATGACACCACAAGGGCATCATCCACTACGTATAAAGGGTAGTTGTCATACCATATGGGCTCTTGTCACTTTATATCAATCCAGAGAATGACCAAGGGGAAGACCCTACTAGCCTAAGAAGCTAGTGAACCTACTCAAGATAATCCTAGGGTTTAACAATGTATAGGAAAGGAGAGATAATGAGTGGGTATGGGGATTAGGGCCAAGTTGGGGAAGCTTAGTGAAGATAGGAAATAACCCAACTTGGATTATATTGTACCACAAATGAGTTAAGGAAGTAGATCTAGGGAGATCTATCCAAATGAAATGAAACACTAAAGGGGCCCACCTAGGGTTTTTGCATAAGTGGATAAAGTGGGACCAAAAGAGTAGATCGGGGCATGAGATGAATAGATGGGGGTGATTGAAGGTTGGATCTATGATTTTGAGGCAGGTCCAAGCATGCCCATATGACAGATCTAAAGAAAAGGACACCCACCCAAGAGGGGCGCCCCCACCTAGCGTGACTAGTGCTAGATCCTAGGGAAAATGGAGTATGTCTTTCGTAAAACTTGAGATCTAGGATTTATTCATTAATATCCATGTGGGTTTTTATTTTCATCATCAGAAACTCATAGTATCTATCAGATCTACAAAACTAGGGTTTTAAGAAAGGAGAGTTTGGTTGTGACAATCAGATCAAATCCCAGAAAAATAAAATATATGCAGATGCACATGGAAATACTTTCTACTAACCTTTTCTGATGATGATCTTTCCTTTCCAATTAATTACAAGTGTTTTCTATGCCTCTCCAAGTGAAATCGCTACCTCCTCTCAGATGCCAAGTGCTCCCTCCTCTTGCAAAAGATATCTTCTATGAGAATCAATTTTACCAAGGAATGGATGAAATGACGAAGAAAGATGAATCAAAGAACATCAAGATGGTCGTAGGACATAATAAAGATACTCCCTAAACCAATTCTAATTTGAGAGGATGATATGGATCTTAGTCACAATAGCACCCCTACCCAAACGCTTCCTTCACCAGATGGACGACAACTTGTAAAAACACTAGAAATGCATAGATATGCAAGAATTCTATAGAGAAAAATACTTTCCAATATCCATACAAGACATTCAACAAAGATTCCAAGAGTTTCTGCAAAATATTTTATTAATCCAAGAGTTTGAGAGCCAAAAGTCCCTTTACAAATGAGAGGGCATATCAACATATAGATCTCTCAAGTACATAATTCCTATATCCCCAAAAAGATAAAGGGTCAAGATCATAAGGTAATATCATCCTAATCTATGTCTAAGATTATTCGGATACATTTCACATGGATCAACTCAAAAATATAAGGGGGCACATCACTAGAAATGCCTAATGAGGGGAGCACCACATAAAATATGACTAATGACGACAAAGTAGCAAATGGCGGGGATATGAGGTTATGTTATCCTTCACTATCATGTCCCCATGGCACAATAACTATGTATGGTGGAAAATAATATAAAGGATTGATAAAAATAACTAGGGAATCTCCCTCAAAATACATCAAAATAACCTCAAAATGCATAAATCAAGGATGTGTGGACCCGGAGTGAAGTGAAGCTTATGTCGAATGATGAAGGTGACTCAAACACTGTGCCTCGGACCAATACCATGCCAATAATTTTCCTCAATTTCCCAAATCGATTTCCTCATTGTCCATTATTTATTATTAAAATGTTGCTTTGGGAACATAAAATAACCCATATCTCACTGGGGACCAAAAACTAACGCCAAATGACTGCACTAATGGATATGGGGCATGGTAGTATGGCACAAAAGATTGGTTGTACCCTAATAATCCCTTTAGCACCCTAGGATAACTTAATTTTTTCCTCAATTTTTGTTTTATTTTCATTTTCCCCAGGCCGATTTGCTGCAAGAAGTCTAAGAGACCCATATGTGTCATGTGCTTACCTGAAACTGAAAACCAACTACACCAATGGACTCAAAATTTCCAAATAAACTAGGAATTCCTACTCATACACCATATTCCCATCACAAAGGCACATCATAGGCCCCATCAATGTCAAAACAATAATAATAATAAATCTTCTAAATGCTGATAATCATGAAAATAATACAAGCCATCATAACAAATCATCATCTGAAGTATGAATATGTCTAATGGGCACCTGTATACCATACATAATCATCATCCATCATCATTGGTCTATAACTCATCCTGAATCCTACTCATGGCCTGGCCAACACTAGGTTGACCAAGTCAACACTAATTAAATAATGACCCAAGTGTTAAATTCTAATGTTGCAAAGTAGTAATGGACATGCATGCTCAATTATCTATGCTAGCAGTGACACTTGAGTATGATTAGATTTTTTTGGCAAGTATAAGCACAATACATATATAATAATCCAAATCACAATGATCAGTTGCTTCAAAAAAAAAACCTCCAATGTATACTCATTTATAGATTTATCCCTTTTGCTAGTCAAGGGTGAAGGGATCATAAACAATAGGAAATGCCAAGGGATGACTTGATAAATCAAACTTGTAATCATCTAGGCTAAAGGACAAGGGGATCCACACAACACATAATTTGGACTAGGTGAACAATAGAGCATGTCGGTGTCTCAAAAATGGGTGGAATGATGAGAAAACTCCACTAGAATCTATACAGGAAACTTTTTTAGACTTAAATTGTTCAACATTTGTTTCACTAGTTGACCTCTAAAGGCAGGTTCCCTGGCAATCCTTCTGAGATTCCAAATAATGACAAAGACATGAGCTTCTTGGGCCACTCTCTCCCTCCTTCCCTGTGGGGGCAGATGAGCCGTACACTGTAGAAAGAACGAGTGCTCATCATCTAGTCATCAACTTTATTTTTCATTTATGACCTACCAGCCTTCAAGAGCAGGTGCCCTGGAAATCCTTCTGGGATTCCATAAAATGACTAACACTCAGCCTTCTTGGGCTTACCTCCCTGATACCTTGTGGGGGATACATGAATATTACACCATACAATGGATGAGTGCTCATCTCTTGGCCACTTGCTAGTTTTATTTTTCATTTCCAGTAATGTCTAAAGACACTTTCATTTTGCTGGCAGGGCATCCATTTAGAATGAATTTAAGCTCTTATGCCTTAATATCTAAAGACACTTTCTTTGGTAGGACTACTTTTTTTCAAGACCTAGAGGTAGACATTCGCTGTGACAAAAAGCACATAAACCAACACCGAGACACACTTTTATACATGGAGACCTATTCCAACATAGAGGTGAAGGTGGGGGGAATCCGAGTTGTCACTATTCAAGTTACAAGTCAAGGATAGTTAATGAATATGGGAATGCAACGGATGGATGGAGACCATGGAAATGATTCCAAGACTAGAAATCTATGTACCTGAAGGGGAAATACTAAATCCATAGTAGGATTAGGGAAAGGCCAATGAATATACAAGATAATTCCCTGGTCAAAACCACTAGATAATTTATACTTTAGATTCCAAGTAAACCAAGATAAAGTATTGCCAACATATAATCAATTTCAACTGAGTCTCACTACTTAAATTGGTAACAGAGAAACATCAAAATCCATATGCACAATCCATAATATCACCTGGGCCATATACCTGTACTGGATCTGAAAACATCTAAATATCACTAGAACAACTGTTGCTGCTACACATAGGCACTATATCAATCTCTGTTGTGGGTCATGAGAATGGCTCACTTAATCATTGGATCTGGGATTATGAGACTCAGTCATGGCATAGAAATCATCAATATGGACACTCTGGAGCTGTTGAAAGTGAGATATCATCAATTTTTGGCTCGTCATCTGCTAATATCATAGTAAAGGGTTGGATCAAAGAACTGATCAGTACTTCTCATGAACAAAATTATCCTAGCTACTATATATCTGACAAAATATGGCTCCAACTGGGACAGGTGCTCTAAGGGAGAGAGTGCACGAGAACCTCAGACATATCTGGTACACAACAACACTCATCCATCGATGAACTGAGTACCTGAACAAAATGCTTCATCTTCATCAAAAACCTATTCTTGCACATCATGGAAACAACACTATCCAGCCGTACATGTGGCAAATAAATGCAGAAAATAAATTTCTGAAAGTAAATGATGAAATGTAAATGTTGAAAGTAAATGCTGAAAAAAAAAACCTCTATCTAAGAACTGTCAAACAATTTCAGGAAGACTCAAAAGACTTGGAAGACTCAGACAGAAAAGAAAGACTCAAAGACTCAGGACCATGCAACACTGAAGACTCAATCCTACTGCTTGAAAGAGAATATCCAGTTTCCTACTCTAAGATAAACATAAATGAAAACGTTGCTAAGACAGACCCTCATCGGGAGGGAAATAATTTTTAACCAATAACTCATTTACTGGAAATTCTATCTCATCTCCATCTAGCAATTCTAACCAAAAAGAGCCCTTTCTTGCAATCCTCCCGATATTGTAGGGGGGCATCTAAAACCTGTCAATATTTCTATGATTTTTGGGTTTTTCTTTAAACTTGACCCACTGAAGGACTTATCCCCTATTCCAAACTGAGTCTGCCTAGTCTTTTGGTCAAACTAACCTTTGGTTCTCTCCTGTTGAATCACTAATCTATTGAAAGCTTCCCTCCGGGTTTCATCAAGCTCTACTAGTTTATCAATTATCAATTACATGGATTCATGATTAGACAAACACTTATGTAACAGATCATAAAGAGGTATCTTGAGGGTAATAGGTAGTCTTCATTTTTCCCATGTACCAATTCAAATAAGTGTTTCACAGTTGTTCGTTTCATCGCTGTTATGTCTTCCCTAAAGCATACTTTAACTTAGTGTCCCAACTCCTTTTGTTTTCTCTGACCATTCTTTTTAGCATCCTTATCAAGTTTTTATTGCTTGATTTTGCCAATATGTTTCCTTGGGGATAGTAGTTTGGTGAATGGGATAACACAATACCATGATCAGCAAAAACTCATACATTTTGGTTTTAATGAAGGCTTTATCATTGTCAGTAGTGAGCTTTAATGGACATCTGTGTTTGGAAACGATGTATTCTTCCAAGAATCTTACTATTACTTATGTCATGGCTTTCTTAGTGAAAATAGCTTCAAGCCAACGAGTAAAATAATCGGTGCATGCCAAGATGTACTTATATCCATTACTTGAATTTTAGTCAAATGGTCCTAGAAAATCCATTCCCCATTGCTGGAAAGGAGCCTCCACCATTATTGGCATCGAAGGTAAGGCGGGCAGTCTAGGTTTTCTAGAGAATAATTGACATTCTTGATAAACTCTCACAAAAGAGTGCACGTCTTTGAACAATGCGGGTCAATAATATCCTGGTCTCATAATTTTGGATGCAGTAGTTCTTGGGGAATAGAGGCCACCACACACTCCTGCGTTCAAATATTTCATGATATCTTTGGCCTCTTGAGGATTCACACACTTCAATTTTATTCCATCTGGGTTCTTCCATCCCAATCAATCTTGTGCTAGAACATACTTAGAAGATTTTAATAGTAGGGCTCTTCTCTAGTGATCAACCAGGTAGTTAGGACATATTATATTTTTTAAGTAGAAGATAATATCCTTATACCATTCATGCTCTTCATCTATATACAACACCATTACTCCTTCGGAAATCATTTTAATAGGTGGTTTTCCTTATGAAATAAGATGGGTAAGGCCTTTCCCCTTAAAAATCTTGATGGGTTTTATTTCTAAATCATACTCTTGAATCCTTAATATCCAATTTATTCTCAATCTAATACCATCATGCTAAGAAAGGATGTCCTTGACCGCTTGGTACGGGACATAAGAGATGACCTTTGAATACCCAATACACGTTCTAAAACGCTTATAATATTTTACCAAGGCATATGTTTATTTTTTAGTTGCGGTATAATTTAATTCATCATCTCTTGGGTTCTTAATCATAAAAGCTATGGATTGTTCATGGCCTTCACGGTTTTTCTGCAGTAGAACCCCTACTATTGTATCCTCGGACGCATAAGAATAAATTAAGAAGTTTTCGCGTAATCTGGGCTTATCAAAACTAGGGATGTAGAGATAGCTTTCATTAGCCAAAAAAATGAATCATTAGATTCTTTAATCCAAACAAATTTAACATCCTTTTTCAAAAGGGTGTTTAACGATTTAGCCAGCTCAACCATATTAGGAATGAAACGCCTTACAAAGTTAATTTTTCCAAAGAAATATCTTAAGGTACTAACATTATGTGGGGGAAGGATGGCCTCTATGGATTGAACTCATTCAGGATCGATTCGGATGCCCTCTTTGGATACTATATGCCCCAAAAATTTTCCTTCATCTATGCCAAAGGTGGATTTCTTTGGGATTAGAGATATACAAAATTTTATGCATCTGTCAAAAAATTTCTTTAGATGAGTAAAATGATCACTTCTTTCTTTTGAGAAAACTGTTAAGTCATCATGTTAGATAGCAATTATTTTACCAATAAGATCGCTAAAGGCTTGATCCATTGCTCTCTAAAATGTTGAATCGATATTCAGCAGGACAAATGGCATGCGAATGTACTCATATGTTCCCCAACATGTAGTGAAAGTTTTTTTTCCCCTATCCTCCCTTTTTATTTGAACTTGGTTGTATCCCAAAAATCCATCCAACATGGAGAGCATACCAACACTAGTTACGCTTTGCAAGAGGTTTTCCATATTAGGAAATGGGTAATTATCCTTTAGTGAAGCTTGATTCAAATTCCTAAAATCAATGCATATTCTGGTTTCGCCACTCTTTTTTCACACAATTACAGTATTCGACACCCATATTGTGGTGTGTCAAATAGGTCTAATGCTTCCATCTGCCAACATTTTCTTCAACTCCTTTTTCACTAAGGACGCTAGTTTAGGGTTTATGTTTCATAAATTTTGTCTATAAGGTTTTGCGCCTTCTTTTAGAGGGATTGTGTGCTCAATGACAAACTTATCATACTTTTTCAACTCATCATATGTCCAAGAAAACATATATTTATACTCCCTAATCAAATTTTCAATCTTATTTCGTTCTTCTTTAGACGTGTTTTTACCTATTTTAATCATTCTCAGAGACACATAAGACCCAATATTAATCTCAATTACCTCATCGAATGGTTTAGCCCTATGTCCCTTATACTCATCATGCAAGTTAAAAAAATTTCTAAAGGAATTGAAATTTCAGTTATATCCCGATCGATCATGATTTTGTCTTCAAGTTGATCTTCAAAATTAACCATTGGGATTTGAGAAGCATTAAGGAAATGGATGATTTGAGCATCATTGTCAAAGACTTGCCAATGATCTTGATTATTAGGAACATAAGGCCTAAAAAGAACTTCCACTTCACACTCTTGCTGAGATAAACTCTTTGAAACCTCAAAATTACTTGCGATAACAGATAACTCAACAGCAAGAGTATTTTCTTCTATAGGTACCATTGTTATTCCAAAAGAATCAAGAGTTTCAATTGCATCCCAAACTGCATTCCTGTAATCTCAAAGTCTATCATTTTTGGCAGCAAATTGATTTCTAACTTGTGAAACTACCATATCTGAATCACCTATCACACTTATGGGCTTTATATGTCTTTCTCTAGCAATCTCTAGGTGCAAGTGTTTCTTTCTCTGGCAATCTCTAGGTGCAAGTGTTTCTTTCTCTGGCAATCTTTATTGTTTTCTACCACTTTATGCCTTTTTCCCTTTTCATTACTTTATGTCGTCTCCCTTACTTTATGTCGTCTAGGTGCTTCCAAATTTGTTTTTCAAGAGTGATATTATTCTTAAGTGCATATATTAGTATATCTTTATCCCTGGTCATGGATTTAGTGTTTTTATGCCTAACACTGGTTTACAAAACTTGCTTCCATTTCTTGTCCTGTTCTCTTATGAATTTACCTCTCCCGTGTTTTTTAACTAATAGTACTTTAAAAGAAACTTCTTCAAGTTTCTTTCTCGGTCAAGGTTTTTGAAATTAATTTCTTCTACTCTTTGTATTAATGTTTCTAGATATTCCTTTCTCAATGATTTCGATGAGTCAGGTTGTATTAGTTCTATTTTCCTTCTTTTTTCTTCCCAACTAGCTTCTTTGTTGTTAGGCTCATCAATGCTCCTAGCTGCTTTAAAAATTGAATTGTGAATATTTAACTTCTTTTTTTTCTTCTACTTCCCCATTTATCAAGGGAGTAATTACCGGCATAGTCAATTGTTTGGCTAAAGGAGGAATTGAGTACAAAGTATTTAACTATCTTGATACTTTTCCAAATACTTGCACCTAAACAATAAACTTTTTTAAAAAGTTAAAAAAAAATAATTGCACCTAATACCCCTTACTTATTAAAGCAATTGTCAAATAAATAAGTCAAACAAAAAATTTTAGTAATATAGGGAAGAGAATGAAGTTGTTGTTGTTGTTGGAGAGCGTTCCTACCCAAACAACTTTTATTTTTTGGCCTACAAGACACTTTGCATGACCACACAAAAAAAACTGAAATTTCTCAAATTTTGGGTTAGTCCATAGTTAGCTTACCCATAAAATGTAAGTTTTCTCAACATTTATAGTTCACCAAGTTTGCACAAGGCACATAGGGTGCAAAATCATGAGAATACGCACAGTGAATAGATAACATACTAGGAAAAAAATCATGGAAAACCAAGATTAAATATGAAATAATATGAGCCTTGTTTAAAAAGAATCCATAAATGTAAACAATATACCTCCATATCTAGTAAAATGATCATATCTTGGGAAAACATAAACCTTTTCAAGTGAAACTAAAAGCACTTCCAACTGGAAACATTGCTCCGAACACAAAGAAATACCTCTCTAATCCTAAAAATACACAAAAATAGAATAATCCAAAAACCATTTGATGCACACAAGGACATTGGTTCATGATCTCAATCAACAATGGAAGTGGGTCTTCATGACTAGAACATTATATTTATACAATGTTGAACAACTTAATAAACCACTCACACAAAAAAATCATATATCAACACATCGATGTTTTACATGGTTAATTGGAACCCTTAGGGAAGGAAATAGTCCATGACCTCAACCAAATAGCTAATTGAGGCAATGTATTAATGTAAAAGAAAAATATTTTACATATGATTTTCTCACAATGAGTCATCAAAATGACCCTCCATTCTCTTTAAATAGAGATCATGGACTAATCATGTGTCAATCCAAATGTCAATAGCTATTAATATTGAGGTGATGATGAACCATCATTTCACTCTCTATCTAGAACATATCATGACCATCCGGTTACATAAGTACAAATGCATACTAATGCATACTAAAGAAACACACTTTACCTAAAGACACTTTACACCAAGTTGATCTTAACTAACTCCTAAGTGTCTGAATATCCTAACACCTATTAGAATTCAATATTCCAACTTCAATTCTCAAAACTATATTCAACACAAGTCTTGAGGGTGAGGATGTAACATTTTTAACCCAAAAAACACTCAGGGTCATCACATTTGCAAATTAATTATGTCTTTTTCCTCGGAAAAAAATCACAATTTCATTATATTAAAAAAACACAATCACATTTTTTAGAGACCTGAAAGGCCTTTCACAAAGTGTGTGTCTATATGAGACAGTCAGCGCAAAAGATTTTTTCATGATCATTGTAGGAGTCTGATCATAGATTTTGGATACTATATATCATATATATATATCAAATGTGTATGGTATTTGTATGATAGAATGTAATGTATAGTATGTGAGTTGTTTTTTTTCCAGGTGTGGTCATTAACACTACAATACGTAAAGATGGTACATATCCAAAAATAACCCTGGGCATTGACCCGGATCATGTTCAGTAATAGTGTCTTCCTCAAATTCCCATCAAATCCACATGCCTGCACCAACCTGTAAACTCACTTTTTATAGACCATATTCCTCGGTGTTCCTTTCTTGATAAATGTGTTGAGTATATACCACCCAGAACATATCCATAATTCAGACAATTTCCTCATATAAAGGGTGTAAGAAGATATTTTGGGTGGTCTTCTCTTATGAATTGAGTCAACTACCAATTTTGAGTCACCAAAAATCTGAATGATATCAATTCCTTTTGTGATAGCCAAATGCAGGAGTAATTTGATAGCCATCATTTCATCTTTGTTGTTTGTACAAGGATCAAGACATATAGAAAAACTAATACTATGATGCTCATGGATGTAAAGGATTCCCCATGCTCCTTTGATAAAAGGATGAACTTGTGAAGCTCCATCAAAATATGCCCATCTATAATATTTATCAATGGGTTCCTCAATGATCCACAATTGGTGAAAGGTAAGAGTCCTGAAAAATAGACTTGTTCCCGGAAATCCATATGCCCCATGTAAAAATGAAAGGAAGTTATTTGTAGTTTGAATAACCCCCATTCTTTAATCAAACGTGAAGAGCTTCACCCAGATTATCACCCTCCCAAATAAAAGGAATACCTTATATCCTAGACGCAAGTTCCCGCGTCTTATGAAGGAAATAGTAGGTTATATATATATGAGAAATTATTTCGCTATTCCTTTTTTCACGTTGGGCATCTTCCGGGCCTAATTTTGTATTTTCTAATGAGGATATCCAATACAGGAACCTCATCCAAAATAATATTTGTATTTTTAAAGGGAATTACACATTCCAGATCTTATATTCCCACCATGGAGTATCAGGTCTATCTTATTATTCTCTTAGATATCGGTATCCCAAATTGGGGGAGTATGTACCTACTTCTTGATTCCTTTCCCGTATTATATTATCTGGTATGTCCAACAGACAGACATGGTTGTTTTGTAAATCTCATATTTATCTATTCCAAATCCTAACATATGCCTCCTCCATTCCCATAGCAATAGCGGATAACCATGCTTATTGAAAGGGAGTAGTATTAATGGCATCGTCAATATGATGTAGGAAGAAAAACACGATCCCTCAATTCTTTGACCATAATTTCCCGTAATTTGTATTCAACAGAGCATCCCACCCATGGGTCAAGTCCAAGTCTCATGTTGTGTCCATAACGAATACTCTAGACAACCCAGTGACTAATTACATGGAAATCTTGTAAGAAATATTTCCACATCACAAAGATGTTCCTAAAGGATTTTTGAGGTAATATGATCCATTCTTCAATGGAGAGGGGTTGGATATCATTTTGTTTGACAACTTGAGCCCATAAGACTCTATCCTGAATGATCCTCCATTCCTTTGGCAACTAAATAATTTGCAAAAAGTGTAATGTGTTTCAACCCCTGGCCCGCCAAGGCTTTAGGCAAGGAAATCATATCCCATGAAACCAAGTTAAAGTAATTCTCCTTGAAATATCCTTTTCATAATAAGTTATGACAAATTTTCCTAATTTGTACATCGAGGTCCAGTAAATAGGGGTATAATCTAGGACAACCTTCATCATAATAATCCTACCTACCCTAGACAACCATTTGTTGCACCAAATATTGATTATGCTCTCTACATTACCAACCATCCATACCTAGTCCTTTTTCTAGTAGTCATTCAGCTTTAATATGAACCCCAAGTATTCAAGACCTAAATGGATATCGACTTAAATAAAGTAAAATTGTCCATCGATGCAATCAATAGATATATGTTCAATGTTCATAAAGGATACATATGAATTTCTATAGTTTATGAGCATACCTGTAGCATTTGCAAACAAAGTGAGTATAATTTTCATGCCAAGGATATCACATCTGGATCCATTTACAAAAATAATTGTGTCATCAACGAATAATAGATGTGTGATATGCAAAGTTCCTACTATCTTAATTCCTTTAAAAGTGTTTAAATTATTTGCATGTAAGATGATGTTATGTAAACCTTCCATAACTAGGAGAAAAAGGAGGGGGTATAATGGACAGTCGTTCCTTATACTGTTTCCCAATAGAAAAAATAAAAAGTTGCAACATTGATGAGAACCACAAAGGACACTAATTGCACACATGAAAGATCCCAATTGGAAAATTCTAGAGGAAATACAACTTGTAAAAGAACTAGTCTGATATAAGCCTAGTTTGTGCAATCATAAGCCTTAGAGAGATCCACTTTGAATATGAAAACAAGTCTGTGATGAGACTTTAATGTATGAATAACTTCCTAAGCAGTTCCAATGGCATCTTGGATTTGTGTCACTTCCAAGAAGGAAAATTATTCCTTTGAAACTGATGATGATAGAATTCCTTTAATACATCTGGAAAAGACTCTTACTATCATCTTGTAGATGCAATTGCACAAATATATAGGCCAATAATAATCAAAGGATGTTGGATTATTAGTTTTTGGAATGAAGACTATAAAAGTAGAGTTAGGAACCACCAAGATCCTTTCTGTAGCTCTTGATTCTTCAATAACTGCAAGGAGATCATACTCAAAGAAATCCATAAAAGCTTTAAAAACTTCTACTGGGAGCTAGTTCTGAGCTCTTATATTTTTCATAGATTATACAACATCCCTTGTTTCCTCAATAGTTATACTTTGCATAATAGAAAATTTTCCTCATCATTCACATATTCTGGAAACAGAGTGAATGTGCACATAATATGTGTTATGGATGCATGCTCCTCTTCTCTAAGAGTTGTTTGAAGTGGGAGACCTCAACTGCTGCTAGATTGTTGAAACCAATCACCTATGAGCCATCATCCTGATCAAGATGAGAAAAAAAATTGTATTTCTTGTGCTTCATGTGATTATGGAAATACTTTGGTTTTCTTGTCTCCCTTTTGTATCCAACTAGCACGGATCTTAAGTCACCACATACCTTCCTTTTCCTCAAGTATTCTCCTCGGCTAGACTTCTAGAGAAACTATTTCTTTCTTTTTGTCAATCAAAGAGAAACTACTAGGGTTTGTAGCATGAAAGATGTCCAAAATATTTTTAATCCTACATAGATCATCCTCCATATTTTTTCTTCTATGCATCCTAGGGTATTAATCAATGTTTAATCCTCATAAGATTGTGTTGAAAAATCCTACCTGTTGTGATGGAGACATTTACCATCATACACACTCTTCAGTCAAATTGGCCTAGTTAAACCACTATCCTAAGTTTAATTGACATCAAGGAGCATTAATTACCATCATCCCAGTCACTCCCACGCCTACCTACAGTCAAGGAGGCTAACTTAGCCTTTCCTACGGTCAAGGAGGCTAACTGGAGCACTCCAGGGGTGATCTGGTTGACATTCATGCACCTAATTGCTAACTGGGGGTTACTTTCAGTTCAACCAATCAGTTACAGTTAGTTAAGGCGCCTCCATGCATTAAATATATTATTTAATCATTATTTATTGATTATTTTATTATTATTTAATGAACTGGAGTGAACTAGGCGCTTTCACCAACTTCTGATGGTCAGTTCAGCTTCAGTTAACCTCATCAAGGTTTATTGGAGTCATGCAGTACTAGCACTTGATGGTTGGTTGCTAGACATGTGTTTGATCTCCTTCAGTTGAGATTAAGTCATTTATTGCACTCCAACATCAGTTAGGATTGGTGAGTCAATTAAGGTTTTTTGTCAAGTGGTTAACTGAGTGGTATTGCATGGCAAAGAGTCAGTTAAGCTAGACTCATGCATGGGAATTCAAATTGTCCCTTAGTTATTCGAATTCTTCATTGAGTTAAGCTATGGCTCATGCATGGAATTGTAATCCTTTATTTTTTATATAATATACAGAGAGGAAACTTATTTGGATCCTGAAAATTTCCAATTCATGTGTAATTGTTAATAATTCTTTGATGAGATTGAATCTTAGTTCCTAGATCATGTGCAAGAATTAATATGGTATCAGAGCTACGGCAGGACAAAGATCAATTTCTCCATGAAATGTGAGCAATAGCTCAGTCCGACCTTACGGTGCCCTTTTTTTTGTTTTTGATTTGCAGGTTTTATCAGGTACAACTTCAAATGGACTCATCAATCCCTCCTCTCACCCCATTCACAAGCTATTCGGAATGGAAGTTGAAGATGA
>LPNX010150039.1:315150-338919 GCA_001517045.1 Pseudotsuga menziesii
ATATGTTGAAAGCCGATAGTTCCTATAAAAATGAATCCATGCAGCTCATACCATGTCATAGTAGCCTCTTTGTCCAACCAAGAAGAGAAAAACATAAAGGGGCTAAAAGGAATTCCTCCAAAAGCCACAATCTTTGTCAAAATAGGGAAATGGTCTGAAAAAACCAACTTCTCTGATCCAATGTTTAATATTGACAGGTTCTTGAATAATACCATCATTTACTAGAAAGGGATCTAATCGCTTAGCCACATGATCAAGACCCATCCGAATGTTGCACCACCTTGGTCGAAGTTTTATAGGAGGGACATAATATAGATAAATGCTCATGTAATATTCTAATAAATTAATATGAAAATGAGTCTTTGTGAGAGTTGGGTCCCAAGGACTCTTCCTCTTCTATGGAAAAATTTAGGTCCCAACCCACAATCAGTTTATCCCCAACTAGATTGCCTGAATGTAATAGTCTCTCCCAATACATGACCCTACCAATATTCTTTCAAGAATTGCTTGTCCAAATTCCTGAAAGAATAGGACATTTCCCAACCCAGAAAATAAGGCCCAACTATTGGTGCATAAGAAGGAATTGGATTTCCAACCTATGATGAGGCCTCCCAAAATTCCATTCGCGTCATAAACCAAGAAATCATAACAAGGAAGAAAAATCATAACCAGGAAGAAAGGATATAAGATTAGTTAATATAGAGTACCAACAATAGAAAGTCTTTAGAAGTAGAATAACAGTAGGATGATGGACATCAATTAAACAAAGAATGCCAATATTGTTTTAAGGAATCCCCAGTCCTTGAAAATGAATGGATAAGATTATCATGGGGGAGCCCCACTAGATCTGGGATTTATAGATCTAAGCCTCCCTTTAATATTTTTTTCCTATCATCTTGATTGTCAAATAAGGCATGTTCCCTAGTTGAATCCATCATTGAAACCCTCCCTCTAAGATGTGGAGAAGAGGGTGAAGAAAAAGGGTGAAGTCCTTCTCCTAAGAAGGGCTCTGTCATACCCTTTTTTGCTTTTCACGATTTGAGGAAATATATAGGAGTGATTTCTCATCTCAGAGGAGGATCCCTTCACCAAAAGAGTAGGACAGAATCCTTGATAATCAGTGGATGTACAATCATAAGATCCATGAGGGAGTTTTAGAATACCCTTGGAGGATTCAACCTCTAAACAAGAAATTGGAGTATTAAATATAAGAAAAGGGATTCAAATAAAGTTCTGGGGAAAGTGAGGGGGGATATGGGAAAGTAGGAAAGGATATAGAGGGGAGATTGAGAGAAATATCGACAACAAAAATATAAATGGTAGGTATATCATTTAACTTTGTGTGGACACATGAAGCATCAAGTAAGAGAGATAAGGATCCTTGATAAAACAATATATGTGGGGTGGGGGATTGATGCAATGAAAAGTATATGAACCATCAAAATAGGAAACAGATAAGGATGGAGGGGACTTACCTTTAAGATCATGATGATTGGATTCCAAAGAAGAAAGATTCATAAGAAAATTTGTGTCATCAATCATCTTCAGAGAAATAGGAGATGAAGTATTTGAGGAGAGAAATAAATATGGAGGAGTTAGAATGATAGTGGCTGAGTGAATTAAAGCTTCAATGTATTCAATAGTCTCCCTTATATCCATATGAATCAACTCCTTAGAAGCAGACTAGGGAAAACTTTAATGATGTGATATTTATCCTAGAGTATCTAAAGGGAGGCGAACATTGTATTAAATGTCTAATTTAATTTAGGTGAATATTTCCATTTCTTAAAGGATAAGTATACCTACTTTGCGAATAATCCCTTATTTAAAAAGGTAATTAGATGAAATTTTCTATTTCAATAATTTACAATGAACGATTACTTATGATATGTGTTTTTGTGTTTGGTGAAAATTCACAATCTCAATTTAATCAATGTTTATCTAATATGCATATTCCTCTTACAATTTACCTCCTATGTGAGTGTTTTTCATTATTTTCATACATGTGCATGTAATAATGGAAAAATATAAATATAGGATTGGACACCCATGTATATTGCTAAGAATAATATTATCCAATATGAAAATTTCAAAAAATACTTCAACATAACTCCTAATTGATGGAAATGCATTGTCTTGGTGAATTTAGACATAAATAGTGATAACAATAACAATTTATTTTTGCTAAAAGTTAATTATGGAAATGGCATAAAAAAAATTAAATGATTATTCATGTTCTCCATAACTACTCCATAAGAAAAAAATTATGGATAATTAATAACTAAAAATTTAATTGCAAAATGAAAAAGTCTTGGAAACTTGAGAAATACATATGTACCTTGCTTCTTTTGACTACTACATACATTGTGCCATTTCTAATATTATTAAATTTATGTGGTGAGAAAACACCCTAAATTTGTTTGAGTACATCACAATCAGGGTATTTTTTAAGGATTCTAATATTATACTTAAGCATAGTATTCTAGGCGATTGTTTTGATTGAAAAAAACATGTTTATAGATAGGTAAGCGAATATTAAATATGAAACATAAAATTAACTCTGAAATGTGTAAATTTTGGCGAATATTATGATAAAAAAACATATTTTATGTAAATATAGGCGGTATTAGACACTAAAAATGACCAAATAGCGATTTTTTTTTGAAAAAAACCCAAAAATAGCCAATTGGTGAAATTTCGCCCCTAAAAATTACCCTGACGCAAACATACCATTATGTATAATAATATCCAGTTCCACCACTTGTGGATCACCGAGAGTATTCTCTAAGAGGGACTTCTAGTAGGGGGTGACTACTAGACTTCATGAACAATTTGTTTTCCTCCATATGGACCTCAATAAAAGGATTCTTGTAATCCTGTCAAACATGGCCATATGCATGGCAATAATTGAATCTAAAAGTCACTCCCACATAGCCCACTGGTTGATGATGCACCATAGAGCCAATAGTAATGGTCATTGCACCGAGAGGTGCTCTACAGCCCAGTATGGGGGAGATCTTGTAACGTGATGTAACGTTTGTAACATGTAGGCAAAAAATAATAGTGATAGTGAATATTATGGGAGAGATCTTGTAACGTGATGTAACGTTTGTAACATGTTGGCAAAAAATAATAGTGATAGTGAATANACGCAAAGGATCTATGGACAAGATTGGACAAAACCTTTGGCAAGCACAATGAGGATCATAATAGTACTTTGAAGATTGCAGCCAGCACCACAAGAGTTCTTTACTCAAAAGTCTCAGCCTCTACTCTCTCCGATGAAGTTGTTCAAGATGAAGATGAAGCAGAATCTTCTACACATTNTGTAAGGCGATGTAACGTTTGTAACATGTCGGCAAAAAATAATAGTGATACTGAATATTATGGGAGAGATTTTGTAACACAAAATAAAAAATAATATCACTTTCGTAAAATTATTTTTATTAATAAAAAAAAATTCTAATAGGCCAAAATAAATGTCGCCCACAAAAACAATCTAATATGGGGGAGATGTTGTAATCTTCCTACCTAACAAAACAATAAAAAAGTAAAAATTTAATTATCCATAAAAAAAATATGTGGGTCAAGAAAAAAACACAAAATTGAATTATCCGCAAAAAAATGTTGTCCTTGCACATGGTTTTACCATGTGCACATGGTTTTACCATGTGCACATGGTTTTAAAACCATGTATAAGGCACTCTAAACAACCCATGGTTTTATTGTACATTGTTTAGGAGGGGCTTGCAAATGGTTTTAAGACCATGTGCAAGGCATCCTAAACAACCCATGGTTGTTGGAGGGCCTTGCATATGGTTTTAAAACCATGTGTGGGGAAATGATGCAATGTTCATTCCTAACAAAATAAAAAATAATAAAAAATATTATATGTCGGCCATAAATAATATGAAATATTAATAATAAAAATATTATATGTAGACCTTAAATAAAAATATGTGTCTTTTGGTTTAAATCAAATCAATGGATAACTAAGGAGAGGTTTGCACCTCGAGATATTTGATCCATCTCGGCGCTTGATAGAGCCTAGGATTTGGATCTATGCTGGTATATTCATACAAGCCTTCCCGAAGGTCTACGTCGATAAGTATTTTCATGGCCGACATGATGCTAGTCTCAAGATAACTAATTTCAACTTCACGAAAAAATCCAATCACTTCCCCAATATTTTGAAAAACATTAGTTGACCAAATATTTGTCGGTATATCGGGAAGCTTCACCTAGACATATTGGATATAGTCCTTTGCATTCTAGGAATCAAAAAAATGCATCCAATGCCTAAGGGAGATGGCAGTAGGTCCCCATTTCCAAATACCTGATAAAATCTTTGTAACATCCTCAAGGAAATCAACTGAAACCCCAATCCATCCATAGGATAAGAAGAAAACCTTATGGGAATAGCCAAGACATGGGGTCCAATTATCTTTAGCCCATACTCTAAAAGTATTCACTACCATAAACCTTCCTCCAAAATGGCCAACAAGTTCCCTTTTGGTGAAGGGAATAATTTCATTTACTGGAAGGTTTTCCCCTAAAGAAAGATTAACCCGAGGATATTTTCTTTTGATGCATTTTTTTGATCGAGTGGGTGCTAAAATCTCCAATGGAAAATATCTTGAGATCTCCTTTCCCATTGAATGTCAATCTCTGGCCTAATATTCAACAATAGGGTTCTTAGAAGAGGGTGAGCAGTAAAAGAAAGTGGGTGGGTCTAAGAAACATGATTCTTCATATTACTCTAAAGTGGGGTAATATCCATTATAAAAGAGAGAGAATAACTTTCTCTTGTTATCTCTGTCTTGGGAAAGAAGTCTTCTTTGCAATGGAGAGAACTTCAAGGGGCTTGGGTCAATAGGAGTCATAAACAAAAGCCTAAGAAAACATTGACACATATGACATTGTGTATTGAACCATCTAAGCAGCAAATGATGAGCAATGAGAAAATAACCACCTATTAAAGTTACAAGATCACAAGTCATTCGCCAAGCCAATATTGTGCACTAGGATTGGGTCTCATGTGTTGAGGTAATAGGGAGCCTAAGAGGGACTCAAAAAACTTGGAGTATAATTGTTGGGTTCGACCCAAGAATGACTAAACCTTCAATATAAAAGGTTATTCCTCATGTGTTGAGGTGAATACTTTGATATGTCAAAGTGATGATGTTGTACAGTCTTGTTGGACAAGGCTAAGGACTTGTGTGTCAAGTTAGATTCTCATGTATTGAGGTGGGGCTCATATTGTAGAGGCAATTCTTTGCGACTTTAAGCACGCTAATGTGTGACATTATACTTACCATGATCTAGCTATTAAGTCTATTCTAGAGACTGATCACTTCTAGAGTGAATTACTTTAGCATAAGGTCACTTGGCCCGAATAGTAGAATGATATGACCATATCAATGGTTAAATATCCTTGGTATAATTTGTTATGATAGATAATTAATGTGATGGATAAATTAAAGTTGGAAATATGGACCATGCAAATAAGATAGAGAGATAAGAGATGGCATGCACATCTAAATAGAGAAATTCAAATTGCTCATGATATTAACTTAAGTTAAATAGAGAATTTGAATTGCACATGTTTATTGACTTCAGTGAATAATGGAGTATTCAAATTTTTAAGCTTTGACAACATTAACAATGTATGTCTTAGTTAAAGGAGAACTCATAGTGGTCAATTTTGTAAATCAATTATCATGATCTTAGTTAAAGAGAGTTAACTAAAGTGTTAGTAATTAATTTCTAGCTAACTAAAGTAATTTGCATGGAAACGCTTTAGTTAAACTAAAAGACGGCACTTTGGTTAAACTAAAATATGACACTTAAGTTAGCTAAGTGTTTGCATGACAACGCTTGAGTATTTGCATTATGACACTTAAGTTAGTATCCTAACTAAGTGATCTAGCATCCAATTGAATTATGAGTTCAGTATGAAGTCAGTGCATTATGTATTTGGCCAAGCATATGTTATATTGCAATTTGGATATCTAGAACTCATTATGGTTAATAAGTTTTGATGCAACCAAGGAAAAGGGAAAATTTGATGTGCATAGTTTTCCTTCCATAGTTAAAAGTGAGAATTGGTGAGATAGCTTGGTGCATCAGTGCAGGCAGGGTGAATGGGGCACACTAGTGTAATAAGTGTAGATCGACTTGTATGTTGGGCATACTACCGATCCTATCCTTACATATCTATTCTATATTGCTCAGTGATAACACCTAGGGTGTTCAAAGCAATCTGCTATTGTAAAAGACATTCTTTGCTATCTATCATTATTATATTGAGGAGATTTGTTAGGGTTTTTCATTCATTGTTTTGAGGGTTTTTCCCAGGGCACATAATATGTTATGTGTGATTGATTATGTGTATGAATGTTCTATTGATTTCAAGTACTCAATTTTTCTCACATCTAAATTTTTTAAAGAAAGCTCTACCAAAAATTCAGCATGGTATTAGAGATCAGTGCGTGAAGGAGCTAAGTTTCGGGAAGAAAGCTTGATCTTACGTAGATCCTGAGAAGTTGAGTATAGTACTTGAATATAAAATGGATTCTATCTCCATGCAAGCGGAAGACTGATTGGAAGGTACCTTGAACTTCATCACTTGGAAGGATATGATCCTAAACATCTTGGAAGAGCATGACCTAGATAGATACATAATCAATGTCATTGAAGATCCTACATCTAATATAGGGTGCATTGCTTTCAAGAGGAACCAAGTTAAATCCAAGCTGATTATCTATGATTCGATGAAGGACAACTTGATGCCAGTGATTATTCTTTTGAATACCACAAGGAATGCTTTGATACTTTGACAAACCTCAATGAGAAGAAGGCTCGAAGTTAGAGGAAGGCAGTGCATAACAATTTATCCATGCATTGATTTGCTATATTCTACATGAGGCTTACTTCGCCCATGTAGAGACTCCCTACCTCTTGAATAAGACAAAATTTGCAAGTCAAGATGCAGTGATCTTCCGTTAAGAAAGAAGATCAAGATATAAGGACTCCATTTATCTCCTCAAGGAAGCAGAGATCAAGGGGGATCCCACAAAAAAATAAAAGATAAGTATTTGTATTTTGATTATTAATGGTTCTTATAAATAAGATCTAAATGTTTTTTAATGTATTCTTGATTACAAAGTTATGTGCAAATATGTATTTCTAAGGAATTAGAAGTATGTTATAGTATAACATGATGAGCATATGCTATAATTTTTTATTTTATTGGTGAGAAGTAAGCACATGCAGCACACATTATTATTGAGTGAAAACCTCGGAGTGTTGCACAAAATTCCATGAGGTATTGTTGCTTGTATAGAATGAAACCTCTTTTCTAACATGATTAAGAGTAGTGCACACTCTTAATATTATGTTCTGGTAGAGATGGAAGGCATCTAGAAAGTTACAGTGTATATACGGGATATGGATGAGTGTTGTGCTGAAGAATTGGCTAATATGGTTACATAATTGTGTGTACTATTGGAATTACATTGAAATGTTCATATCATTGAATTCTATGATCATGCATGGTTGCTAAAAATTTGACTAAATTCGGCTTGTAGGGAAAGATCATGTCCCGTGGCCTACAAGAGAAGAATGGAAATTCCGAATTGTGTATGATTTAATATCAAAGATGAAAGGTATTGCGCAATGTGTTTTGCAAGGATTGAAGAAACCAAAGAGCAGAGTTATTCTCCTAAGATAGAATTTGCTATATTTTGCATGAAATCCTAATTCCCATGCAAGCATTCAATATATCTTGCATGAGATTGAATTTAGCAAGTTGTTATGTCATGTTTACTTTCATGTGCTAAAAGAGAAGAATATAATCTAGATTTTGGTTCTCCCCATTCAGATGTTGAGAGGGATATGAATCCAGAAGGGGAAGAACCAGTAGAACTAGTTGATGAACCTCCTGCTAAGAGGAGAGTTGCATGTGCTGAGAAATTATGCACGAGGTAGAAAATCATGGAGCACCTTCTAGCACATCTAGAGAGAAAACCTGGAATATATTCAAGGTATATAGTTCTGATGAGTCACATCAGTGATTTAGAACCTTCCTCCTATGAAGAAGCTACTAAGTAGTAAGTATGAAAAAATCCATGATAATTTATTATGAAGAATAATGTTTGCGAAATTGTTCCTAAACCTGAGGGGAATTCCATAGTAACTTCACGAAATGAATGTGGATATTTCCTTCCTAAATGGTGATATTGAGGAGGAGGTATACATTCAACGGCCCGAGGGGTTGTGGTTCATGGGAAGGAGTCCCATGTATGCAAAATGAAGAAAGTCTTGTATGGGCTTATGCAAGCCCTGTGGGATTCGTATTTAAGATAGAAAATTGTCTTCATAGATTGAGCTTCTCCGAGAGGGAAGATATTACAAACTTGTACTTCAATATTGTGTAGAACCAACATCCGATATTGGTTCTCTATGTTGATAATTTGTTACTTAATGGAGAGGAACAATAGATAGTTCGGTGCAAGAGGGAGCTCACTTCTGAGTTCGAAGACTTGAGTCTTATGCAGTACTTTCTTAATCTTGAAGTTTGGAAAATTAAGTATGAATTTTTCCTCTTGCAAGGAAGTACATAATTGATGTGTTACAAAGGTTTGGTATGATGGATTACAAATCCATATCTACTATTATGCATTCTAGTTTAGGGAAACTACTTGAGTTAGATTCTGGATCGAATCCAGAGGATTCTACCAAGTATAGGTAGCATATTGGTTCCTTAATGTATTTGATACATAGTAGACATGTTATATGTTATGTTGTGAGTCAGATTATGTTTGATCCTAGTCATAGACATTAGATATTTGTTAAGCTTGTGCTTAGGTACCTTCGAGGTACATTTTCTTATAGTCTCAGATATGCCTCCGGTGGTGAGGAAAATTTATTCAGTTATGCCAAATCCAATTGGGGTGGTACTATATTGTGACAGTTACTACAAAATCGAAGTCTATTGTGGCTAGTACTATAGAAGAAAAAGTGCATTGCGGCTGCTACTACAAAAGCAAAGTGTATTGCAGCTAGTACTAGAGAAGCAAAAGTGCATTGTGGCTAGTACTACACAAGAAAAGTGTATTGTGGCTAGTACTACAGAAGCAAAAGTATAGTGAAAAAATAAGACATGGTCCATAGAAGTGCCTTAGTATATTGGTACTAATAAGCTAACTGTAGATATGTTAACTAAGCTTATGTCAGTTGTTACATAGACTAGCCTAGATCCAAATCTTGGGCTCTATAAAGCGCCGAGATGGATCAAATCTCTTGAGGTACAAACCTCTTCTCAGGTATTACAGTGAAGGAGGGAAATGTTGGAAGCTCACTTCGTCTCAAAAAGGCCGCACCTCTGCAAGCCCCTCTCTATCAGTTTAAGCCCAGCCACTTGCTTTCTATGCTTGACCATCAAATGTTCAGGGTTTCGTCCCTTGCAAAGACATGTTGACATACACGAAACGACTATCAACTACTCCCGGTTGCTGCGGGTCTAGCTTGGAGCATGTTGGCATACATTAAAAGAGAGCCAACTATCCCCACTAACGTAGTGATAATTTATCTATAATGTCAAATTATTACATTATTTCTATTTTATTTTTATAAGTAAATATTTAATTTTTATCTCACAATTTAACTATAAAACCTGTTATGTTAAAACAATCCAATCGTCCCAATTGGAATAAAATAAAAAATTAACTTATTATTATATAAAAAAATTGAAAAATTCAAATAAAATAAAAATTAAATTATTATTATATAAAAAAATTTAAAAATTAGAAACAAACTTTATTAAAAGAAAAGTCTTAGAAATTCAAATTTTTTTATAACATGAAAAAATACAGAAGTATGGAACATATAATCACGTGCCTACAACCTGCACTAAAATTTAAGAGGAAGTATAATATTTATGAAGTTAAGAGTATGACAGGTTATTATGACATGTTAAGAGTATGACGGGTTATTATGACCTGTTAAAAATTTATGTTATCATTTTTAAATTGGTAATTTTATAAAGTTAATGTATTTAAATTTAGCATGTAAACATATTAAATCAATATGAACGCTAGTTCCTTTTAATTAAATTTCTTGAGCTCTCGACAGTGTGGTTATGTAGAATCAATCTGAAAACACCATTGTTGGTATGGGCTAAATGAAATAGAAAGGTCAAACACTAAATTAACTAGTAAGCCCTCTTCCTCATAATTTGTATCTAACGAAAATCAGGTCGGGTTTTAATTTAGGATACAAGATTGTACACAGGATCCGTCGCGTAATGGTGGAGCATTTGGCTACAGATCAAGAAGGAAGGTTGCGTGTTTGATTCACATTGGTTTAATTGTAAATTGAATATTTTATAAAGTTAATATATTTAATTTCTTGGAATGATGACTGAGTAATACAGAACCACTTTAACCGCTCAATAATGTAGAAGTGCAGAACCATGAATGAACTGGAATGACGACTGAGTAATACATAACCACTGCTCAATAATTTTCTTCACGTGCAAATGCAGAAAGTACTTAATAATGCTCATAAGCACCTCTATATTTATCTAAGCTCTATCTAGGATGGTGAGTGGCTGGTAAGGAATGAGAGAGTCACTGTAAGTGCCTCTATATTTATCCGCAAAATCAAACACCTTCTCTCAGCAAACAACAACGACGATGAGGTGAAAGAAAATATCAAATATTGCAATAAATAACTATACCTGCATTGTGTTTTGAAGGAAGAGATCAAAATAAGTAGTTGGAGCACCCGCAGGATGGCTGCGTGAGCTCGGAGCAGGTGGAGATCGTAGCGGATGGAGCATGGGCAGGATGGACCACGCGCAGAAGAGGGCAGCCACAGCAGAGAGCAGGTGGAGATGGGTGCGTGAGGCTGGCACCAGATGGAGCACTCGCTGGGAGGAGGAGATCGCTGACAATTATTGGCTGACCTATTAGCTCACAATTATGTAGTTTGACATACCTTATGATGTTTATATAATTGTTTTTATTTTTAATATTTAATTTTTTTCATTAATTATAGCCGACATAATGATACAAGATCTCCCATAACGTTATGTAACGTTATGTAACTTTACAAGATCTCTCTCATATTGGACTGTAGAGCGCCTCTTGGCGCAAAAACTTCTTGTGAATTGGGGTGGACCACAACAGATAGTATGACACCAGAAATCGATCCATTTCCAACATGCTAAATATATAAAAAAAAACTAACACTAAGGGATGAGAAGTGTACCTTATTTCGAAAGTTCATAGAAGATCCCCGATGATCTTTCAATCACACTTGTACCTACATTCCATCCTCAACAATAATGAAATACAGAAGCTTGATAGATATTTAAGTGTTAGAACCTAATATAGCATATATAAATCCAATAAATAATCAAAGCAACTACATCCATGGATACACATATTCATAGTTACACATATAATGGACGAAAAATGGATATTTCTATTAAATGTAAACATAGCTACAAATGACAACCTCTGTCGGCACCTCGTCTATAACACCCCAGTTTTGACCTTGTTTGCATTAAATGTATACGATGTATATATTGTAATTAATCGTGGTGTGAAGCTAAAGAAAAAATCTCCACCATCGATTTAACGTTTTATGTTCCGACAATTAAAATCGTTGCAGATGGTATATTCGTGCTAGCTGGCACATTATAATTTTCGCATCATGTAAATATGCATTTTATTTAAAAATACCCACAACCAGCAATGTCAATGCAACCATAATGAAAAGGGCATGATTTTCCTAAGGATAAGGAGGGGGAATTATTTAACCTTTAGGGCCAATAGGAAAAAGCCACATGTCAATAGGAGAACCCATCAATCATTCGACTACCAAATTAAATTCTCTAGAGTTAGTTGGGGGCAGTTATGGCTTGGGAAATGTTTTGCATGGGAAGTGGTGTGTGGTGGGACTATTAGTCGTTTCCCACATGCACACTCCACTAGGGATTCGTTCCTCTTCACGTGGGCATTCATCCATTTTTCCCATTCTCATGCAGAGACGACTGTTCTTCACGTCACGCACAAGTTTTGGAATTTTTGGAGAGTGACCTTACCCTCATGATTTTGTTGTGTGTGTATTTCTCTTCATGTTGTGGGTCTGGGTATGTGAATTCACCTCCATGCAGGGTGTTTTTCTTTCCTCAAGCAGCTAAGAAATCGTTGCTAGTTTCCCCATGAAATTTGGGTTGCTATGGGTTCCTGTTGAGTCGTTTTGGCCATGATAGGGCCAAGAATGACTCAGGAATTGAACTCCTAGTCATAGCTGTGTATTACCACCTCGGTTTTGTTCTTTGGTGTTTGTTTTTATTCCCCAGAGCTGTGAATTGCCCGAATTTGTTGTGTGTATGCAGTGGTTGGTCTTGGACTGTATTGGAGTGGGAATGAAGGCTTGGTATGCTTGATAAACCCGGTGTGTTTGGGAGCCTCATAGACAGAGCTAGAGGGATGGCTTTCTTCTCCACACCCCCTGAATAGCATTGGAAGGGAAGTCAGGGCCTAAGGGACTGTGTAGCAGAGAAGGGACTGATTCCTTGTGTTCAATGTGTGTGGGTGTCCTAGAAGTCAGGCTAGTTTTTGTGCAGGTATCCTTATCTCTTCAGTGAGACCACCAGCTTAGCAGTCAGCTTTTCCCAACTCCCTGATGGTCGGATCAACCCAACTATGTTGGTTTGGCTAAGTTGTGTATCTTTGGCTATTGGTGAGCCTACTTAGTTTTCTTATTCCTTGGGGAATCATGCCCAGCTCGGGGGTGCCAATGTTGCTGAGATATTAAGGAGCACACTGACCTATGGTTGGGTGGAACATTGCAGCCACATAGCTAGTTGTGGGGAGCTTCATTCAAAGATAAGTATTCTTGTCTATTTCATCTCTGTAATTGTATTTACTGTTTAATGAATTGCAATGAACATGTTGAATGTATGGTTTTTCTTCCGTTGTATGATGAGTAATTATGCATCTCTGCATGTTTTACTTCAATGCATTTCAATTTTTATCATCACATGTTCATGGGGCTAGTTTCCCGGGTAGATAGCACCAGTGGTAGCGTTCTCTTCACCGGTCGGAGGGTCGGGGATGTTACAATGTGGTATCGGAGCACATGTTGCAGATGGGCCTCACTAGGCCATGAGAAGCAGTGACAGAGGTAGGGTTCATCTATGTTGAGCGTAGGCTAACAGAAAAATTTTCAAAAATTTCTAAGTATGGAAAATGTCAGATGACTTAGACTGAAGTCCATCCGATACGTTGGATGACTTAGGCTGAATTCCATCCGATACATCGGAGTACTTAAGCTGAGTCCATCCGGTAAGGAAACCCGGCAGAAAGAAAACTTACAAAATTTTCCAAGTGTAAAAATCGTCGGAAGACGTTTGCTAAAGCCAGCCGATATGTCAGCTCAGTTAGCCGAAGGGTTACTAATGACACCAGATGAGAAAGTATGACAGAAGCCGATGCGACAGTGGAAAGAGGAAGAAGAGAAGAAAATTTTCGAAAAAATATTCTAAGTTTGAAATTTTGCCGGTGATATTGGTTGGAAGGAGCCGAAGGTCTCGGCTAGGAGGAGCTAAGGGTCTCGGGTGGGAGGAGCTGATACATCATCTAACAACCCAATACCCAGCCGACAGGGAAAATGAAGAGGAATATTTTGATAAATTTTCTAGTGTCGGAAGATGTTCGTTGAAGTGAAGCTGAGGTGTCGAAGCATCGAAAAAGAAATGAGGATCGATCAGCGGATACGGTGTCGAAAAAGAATAGACAATCGATCAGCCGAAGCGTCAAAAAGGAAATGAAGATCGCTTCGAGGCGTCGGATGACAGAGGAAGACTGACCCGATATGGTATCGGATGATAGAGAAATATCGAGCCGATGTGTATCAGAAAGGAAATGAAGATCGGTCTGTCGAGGTGTTAGAAGAGTTGTCAACTAGTGAACCGATACATCAAATGGCTAGTTGGGAAGGGATCCGATCAGATGAAAAAAAATTCTGAGTTTTTTCAATGGGAAAAGCATATTTTCAGCATTTTTTCAGTGCATTCACAGGGATGAAAAGGAGAAAAATGGAAGCAATCTTATGCACCAGATTGCACGAAAATCAAATATTTACAAAAAAAAATGAGGGAAAGCCCCCTTAACCCCCATCACCCCCCTTGAGACAATTGTTCTTTGAGGAAGAAAATTCTGTGTTTTGAGAAAAGTTGTCATTATATGATTCTTCCAAGAGAAGGTAAGTAATTCTGAATTTTATAAATGATATGCAGCTAACAGTTGTGTTACCAACACATTTTGCAGAATCATAGTCACCTTCAAGGGCAGTATTTTAGGTAGTGCGGTTTCATAAAGTAAGTTGTGGCTCAGCCATGAGAACCCATGACAGATATGATGCTCGGGATTCCTACAAGCATGAGTGAGATGCCATGGGATAAAATGTCTGAGTTGGAAATGATGACATAGAGTCTAATGGAAGGAGATTCCAAGCGACATCGCCAGATATTGCAGCCACCATGAGAAGCTTGATTAAATCCCAGGAAGAGCAGCATCAGTTGAATGCTGCTATGTTGCAGAGTTTGACAGACTTGCAAAGAAATATAGACTCTGGACAAGGCACAATAAAACCAGAAGGAAGTAAGAGCAGTACCAGGAGAAGAAGAAGGACTTCTAGTAGATCATCTGACTCAGAAGAATCCAGTGGGGATTCAAGCTCTTCTTCTCACAAGGGAAAGAGAAAGAGGCACCATAGGGATTTCTCTCGAGATGAATTTAGGAAGGATAAACCTCCTACGTTTGACGATGAGATAAAGACTGGACAAGAGGCTGAAGCTTGGCTTCTTGGGATAAAGAAGTACTTCCAAGTTCAGGATTATTCGGGAAACATGAAGGCAAAGGTTGCCATATTCAATATGAATGGAAGGGCATCCATTTGGTGGGAGCACTTCAAGAAAGTAAAGAGGATCAATGAAATGATACTTAAGTGGAAATATTTCAAGAAGTATTTCAAGCAGAAATACCTCTCTGACATGTATTATGATGACAAGATTAAGGAGTTCCATGAGCTGAGATTGGGACAGCAGACCATGGAGGAGTATGCAAATAAGTTCTTGGAACTATTGAGGTATGTCAAGTACATCAAAGATGAGAAGGTGAAGATCTAGCATTTCTTGAGTGGATTGCTTAGTCTTACAAAGATGGAATCAATTTTTATGAACCTAGAACTCTTGAAGAAGCAATAAGGAAAGGTAAGTATTGTTATGAGCAAAGCAAAGGTAAACCTAAGTATCATAAGACAAGGAAGAACAATAAGAATGAGAAGTTTGACCAAAGGAAGAAAGGTTTCAAACATTTTAACTTCTAGAATCAGCCGAAGTAGTCATCCCAAGCTGCAAGTACGCCAGCTGGAGTGGTGGGAGAGAAGCCAAAAGATCCGCAGCAAAACAGAGAACCTCTCCAATGTTGGAAATGTGGAGGACCCCACATGCGTAGGAATTGTCCACTTGAGAATGAGAATGCAAGGCCAACTTATAACATTCAAGAGGCAGAAACCATGGGTCAAGTAGCAATAGTATTCCATAGTATTTACGCATCACTGGAGGACCGCCAGGAATATCACCAGTCAACTCTGGTTGAAGTTGCAGGTAAGATTATTGAGCAATCTGTTTCTATTTTGATTGACCCCGATTTGACTCGTAATTACATTACCCTTAGAGTATTGGACATTTGTGCTTTTAATAAAGTAAAGCATAGCAAATCTTGGTTAGTTCAGCTAGCCACTGACACTAAGAGAAATGTTAGTGAAGTGGTAGAGAAATGTCCATTGGTCATGAATGGATTGGTCACTTGTGTAGATCTAAATGTTCTATCACTTGGTTCTTATGATGTTCTCATTGGAATGGATTAGTTAGAAGCTCACAGGGTAAAGCTTGATTGCTACAATAAGACTTTCGAATGCATGGATGAAGAAGGGAACCCAATAGTGGTAAAAGGTATTCCAAAGGTGATTTCTATGAGGCAGATTTCAGCAATGTAATTGAAGAAGTTTTGTAGGAAAGGTTGTCAGTTGTATGCAGCTCATATTTTGGAGGAAATAGGGGATGAGACTCCTAGGTTGGATTACTTTTAGGTGTTGTAGGAATTCAATGATGTGTTTCCTGATGAGATTCCAGGACTTCCTCCAAAGAGAGACATTGATTTCACAATTGAACTTGTGCCACGAGCAGCACCAGTTTCCAAGACACCCTACAGAATGAGTACACCTGAGATGCTAGAGTTGAAGATGCAACTACAAGAGTTGTTGGAGAAGAAGTATATCAGGCCGAGTGTGTCTCCTTGGGGAGCACCAGTTCTGTTTGTAAATAATAAATATGGTACACTCAGGTTGTGTATTGATTACAGACAATTGAACAAGGTTACTGTGAAGAACAAATACCCTTTGCCTAGGATTGGTGACCTCTTTGATCAAATGAGAGGAGCAAAGGTATTTTCCAAGATTGACTTGAGATCTGGTTACCATCACGTGAGAACCAAGGATGAAGACATTCATAAGACAAACTTCAGAACAAGGTATGGACATTATGATTTTGTAGTGGTACCATTTGGTCTCACAAATGCACCAGCTACATTTATGTGCCTTATGAGCAGTGTCTTCAGCAGGTATTTGGACAAGTTTGTTATTGCTTTCCTTGATGACATTCTTATTTATTCTAAGAATGAGGAAGAGTATGAAGAGAATTTGAGATTGACATTGCAATTTCTCAAGGAACATCAGTTGTATGCAAAGCTGAGCAAGTGTGACTTCTATAGATATAGAATTCATTATTTGGGTCACATTATCTCAGAAGAGGGTATATCTGTGGACCCTGAAAAATATTGAAGCCATTATGAATTGGTCTACTCCAAGAAATGTGACAGATGTAATATCTTTTATGGGACTTGCAAGATACTACCGAAGATTCATTGAAGGATTCTCCAAAGTTGCACATGCCATCGCTTCTTTGGAAAAGAAGGGGATAAAGTTTGAATGGACGTTGAGGTGTGAAGAAAGCTTCCAGCAGTTGAAGAACCTTCTCACCAGTGCACCAGTATTGAAGGTTGCAGACCCAAAGAAATATTTTGTGGTATATACCGATGCATGCAGACAAGGGTTTGGAGGAGTCCTTATGCAAGATAACCACGTGATATGTTATGAATCAAGAAATTTGAAGGAACATGAGAAAAACTATGCCACTCATGATCTAGAGCTTGCAGCCATAGTACATGCTCTCAAGATGTGGAAGCATTACTTGATGGGTAGAAGATTTGAGCTAAGGATAGACCATTGTGGTTTGAAGTATTTTTCTGATAAGCCTACTCTGAATGCTAGGCAAGAGAGATGGCTGGAGTTTTTATGTGAGTTTGATTTTGAAATCAAGCTCATAAAGGGAAAATAGAAAAAAGGTAGTTGATGTGCTCAGTAGGAAGGTGCAGGAAATGCATGTGGCATCTCTTAGTATTTGAAAATCAGATTTGAGGTAGCAGATTGTTAATCATACTACTGGAGATGAATTGTATGAGCAAGTAAAAGACAAATTGCACCAGCAAAGTCTTGAGAAGAGGTATGGGGGATATAATTTGGAAGAAGATGGACTTCTTACTTATAAAGGAAGAATTTATATTCCAAATGTAGCAGATATAAGGAGAGTTGTTATGGATGAAATCCATCAAGCTCCATATTTTGGTCACCCAGGATATCAGAAGAGAATTGCTACAGCCAGAAAGCAGTACTTTTGCCCAGGGATGAAAAAGGACATGGCTGAATATATTTCAAGGTTCATGAAATGTTAGCAAGTAAAGGTTGAGCATCAACAGCCTGAAGGTTTGTTGCAGCCTTTGCTAGTTCCGGAATGGAAATGGGAAGTTATTTCCATGGATTTTATTACAGGATTGCCAATGACTTGGAGACAACATGATTCCATCATGGTTGTGGTGGACAAGTTGACGAAGGTAGCATATTTTATACCAGACAAGTCTATGCAGAAGACTGATGACATTGCAAAGATCTTCATGAAAGATATTTTCAAATTGCATGGATTGCCTAAGGCAATAGTCTCTGACAGAGATGTCAAGTTCACTTCCAATTTTTGGAAGGGATTGTTTGTATATTTGGGTACAAAGTTGAACTTCAGCACTTCCTACCATCCTCAGACTGATGGAAAGACAGAGAGAGTTAATCAAGTGCTTGAATACATGCTTCGCATGTATGTGATGGACAAACCAACCAAGTGGGAAGATTGTTTACACTTGGTAGATTTTTCTTATAACAATGGACAGAAAGCATCATTGGGGACGAGTCCATATGAATATTTGTATGTTAGAAGGTATAGGACACCAGTGACTTGTGATAATCCAGTGAATAGGGTTGTGCATGGTCCAGAATTGTTTAAGGAGATGGAGCAAGAGTTTGTAAAGATCAGGCAGAATCTGAAAGCAGCTCAAGACAGACAAAAAATCTACGCAAATAAGCATAGGGGTGAACATAGAGTTTAGTGTAGGGGATCATGTTTACCTCAGAGTGAGGGAAAAGAAGAGTTCCTTGAAGCTTAGAAGTTGTGCCAAGTTGTCACCTAGATATTCTAGGCCATTTGAAGTGATTGAAAGAATAGGGCCAGTTGCATATAGACTTGCATTTCCTGCTAGCACTAGAGCTCATAATGTTTTTCATGTTTCTTTGCTTAAGAAATATGCACATGATCCTAACCATGTGATAAATTGGGATGTGATTCAGGTGGAACCTGAGGGAGAGTTCCAAATCGATCCAACGTGCATCCTCAACAGGAAGGTTACAATGTTGCGGAACCGAGCCAGAGGGCAGGTAAAGGTGCAATGGGAGCACTACGGTCCTGAAGAGGCTACAAGGGAGCTAGAGGATGCCATGCGATTAGCACATCCATTTTTGTTTAATTCTGCAGAACACTGAGGCGATACCAGTGTAGAATTTTGTTCAATTTTGTAAAGCATTGAGGATAGTGCTATTGAAGGGGGAGGGGAATGTAACACCCTGGTTTTGACCCCATTTACATTAAATGTATATGATGTATATATTGTAATTAATAGCGGTGTGGAGCTAAAGAAAAAATCCCCACCATCGATTTAAAGTTTTATGGTCCAGCGATTAAAATCGTTGCAGATGGTATATTCGTGCTAGCCGGCACATTATAATTTTTGCATCATGTAAATATGCATTTTAATTAAAAATACCCACAACCAGCAATGTCAATGCAACCATAATTAAAAGGGCATGATTTTCCTAAGGATAAGGAGGGGGAATTATTTAACCTTTAGGGCTAATAGGAAAAATCCACATGTCAATACGAGAACCCATCAATTAGTCAACTACCAAATTAAATTCTCTGGAGTTAGTTGGGGGTAGTTATGGCCTGGGAAAACGTTTTGCATGGGTAGTGGTGTGTGGCAGGACTGTCAGTCCTTTTCCACACACACACTCCACCAGGGATCCGTTCCTCTTCACATGGGAATTCTTCCATTTTTCCCATTCTCACACAGAGATGGCTGTTCTTCTCCTCACGCACAGGTTTTGTCATTTTTCCTCTCGCAACAAACCAGGAGAGTGACCTTACCCTCATGATTTTGTTGTGTGTGTATTTCTCTTCATGTTGTGGGTCTGGGTATGTGAAATCACCTCCACGCGAGGTGTTTTTCTTTCCTCACGTAGTTGAGAAATCACTGTTGGTTTCCCCACAAAATTTGGGTTGTTGTGGGTTCCTGTTGAGTCGTTTTGGCCACAATAGCGAAAATAATGACTCAGGAATCGAATTCCCAGTCAAAGCTGTGTATTATCCAAATTGTCACCTCAGTTTTGTCCTGTGGTGTTTGCTTTTATTCCCCAGAGCTGTGAATTGCCTGAATTTCTTGTGTGTATGCAATGGTTGGTCTTGGACTATATTGGAGTGGGAATGAAGGCTTGGTATGCTTGATAAACCTAGTGTGTTCGGGAGGCTCATAGACAAAGCTAGAGGGATGGATTTCTTCTCCACACCCCCTGAATAGCACTAGAAGAGAATTCAGGGCCTAAGGTACTGCGTAGCAGAGAAGGGACTGATTCCTTGTGTTGGGTGTGTGTGGGTGTCCTAGAAGTCAGGCTAGTTCTGGTGTAGGTGTCCTTAGCTCTTCAATGAGCCCACCATCTTAGAAGTCAGCTTTTCCCAGCTCCCTGATGGCCTGATAAACCGAATTGTGTTGGCTTGGCTGAGTTGTGTATCTTTTTCTATGTGTGAGCTTACTTAGTTTCCTTATTCCTTTGGGAATCATGCCCAGCTCAAGGGTGGCAGTGTTGCTGAGAGATTAAGGAGCACACTGGCTTATGGTTGGGTGGAACATTGCAGCGACATAACTGGTTGCGGGGAGCTTCATTCAAAGATAAGTATTCTTGTCTTCATCTCTGCAATTGTATTTACTATTTAATGAATTACAATGAACATGCCAAATTCTTGAATGTATGGTTTTGCTTTCGTTGTATGATTAATAATTATGCATCTTTGCATGTTTTACTTCAATGCATTTCAATTTTTATCATCGCATGTTCATGGGGCTAGTTTCCCGGGTAGATAGCACCAGTGGTAGCATTCTCTTTGTTGGTCGGAGGGTCGGGGACGTTAGATCGTTGAAATTGAGAAAGCAATTCCTCCACCTGGACCTCCACCACTTCAATCCTCCATATCAAGGAAAGTTCACAAGATAAAGGAAAGCTTAGGAAAGAGCACCAATGGTTTCTTCAAGGATAAAGGGATGTAGAATCAAGTATACAAGAATGGTGTACAAATACACTATAGTCTATTTTCTTTCACTACTCCTCCCTCAATGCTTCTAAGTATCTCAATATATATCCCCTCAATGAGAAGTGAAGGGTCGAGTCGGAGCATTTCCAAGCATATGGAAGGCCAAGATTCAAGTTATTCATTACTTGATGAGAGAAAAACTCCAAATATTTATTTTTGAGCACCTTTCCCATGTATGCGGGTCATAGTGGAGAAATATGTGTGTACACGAAAGAAGTAATTTGATGACCCGCGCATACCCATAAATATGAATTTTTTAAGGGATTCTCTAGAGCATCAAATTAATACTGAGAAAAGGGGGTCCAAAGAGTCTGCAAAGGGACAAGGAAGGCCATAAAAACATTATCTATCCAGTGTGGAAAATACAGCTATAACATATTCCCCCTAATGTTGGAGGTCATAAGGGAACATGATCGCTGAAATACATTACAATAGTCCCAAAATTGGAGTAATGAAGACCCGGGTGGAAAAAACCGGTCGCTCATTAGTACAATATAATGATAGATCTCTGCATATGACTGCAAATATGAAGTGTAGTAGTCCCCAGATACAAAATAGTACAATTGCCATGAATAGGCATAATAGACATATGTCACATGTGGTCATCACCAGATACAATATACAGTGAAACAAGATCTTCATACTGAATGAAGACATCTAATGGTACACTGGAATTTGGTCATGAGAACTGATATCTCATATATATTGGCACGATCAAGGAGGTATCATATATGGAATGCCACCAAGCTCAGGGGTCTTCTACACAAATCACCACCAATACATGTCCCATCACATGAATAAAGGTGTCGAGGTCGAAAATGATTATAGGTCATTGATGAATACTATTAATAGGTGCGAGATATCCCACCGATAATGATAATGGGAATCAAGGTACAAAGTGCAATCAAACACGTGTGAATAGATGTGTTGAGGTAAAAAACTTGAGAGAGTCCATTGATCAAGGGACATTGATGTATTCCCGAAACTGTCGACGGTGAGAGAAACTGCCACTAATGACTGCAAGTCTCAAGGAACTCAATGGACTCTAGATCCCTATTCCAGAATAAATGATCTGAAGTAGATGGAATGGATTTCGCTTGAAGAATGGCATTATGTCATCCTCCATCAACCAACATGAGGTACACAACAACACTGGATAATTTGGAATAACTCGAACGAACCAGATGTTCACGCACCAATAACTATATCGAGAATGGTAGACATGAAAAGAAAAGATAACCGAGGAATGGACGACTCGAGTTAAAACTTCCTTCAAACAAGAGCATAATGCAGATGAATACTCATAGGCAACATAGACTCAACATGGAAACTAGAACAACTATGCAACACAGGAGGCATCGAAAGAGTATCCATAGGGACTGGAAGCATAACCAATCGGTGGAGAAAACTCAAAATAATGAGTACAACTACTAAAGTCATACTAATAACCCAACCAATGGATGGAATATATAGTGCTTTGTTTGAATCCGACATGACACGATAGTTGCCAAAGTAATATCATTTCCTGTCTGTATTTTTATGTTTTTTTTTGTCTTTTTCATATTGGAAATCTTGAAAAAGAATAAAATTGCTTATAGTACAAAACTAGGAGGAAACGAGTGTTGCGGGCAAGCAAACTAGTTCCAAGCAGTGGAACATACCTATGGTCAATGCAAGGAAGCATGTGCGAGATAAGGACACTTAGTGGGATGTCTCCTCTATTATTGGATAATTAAGATTTAAAAGATATATGGAAAGCTCTGTTTGGCTAGGATTTAGACAAGTCAAGCTATATGGCTTATAAACTGAAGCAGGGAGCCGGCGTAAACCTCAATACGACAAGTGGATGCATGAAATGCAATTACAACTTGATATAAATAGGAGTCCCTATGGGAGATGGCCAACATAAATTTCAAGAAAGAACATGAGGTTCTTGCTTAAAGACATGGAGAAACTACAAGGGGCTCCTAGACCTAAGGGAGGACACTTGGCATGGGTACCAAACGGAAAAGCGGGATCTCTCTAGAGCACCCATGAGTGGGAAATCTCTACCACTTACGTAATGTTACTTCTAGCCACAATGTGAAGGTTCTATAACATGACGAAGTGGGTTTGTACCTATAGTTAAGGTGACATGGTCATCGGATAATGGATGATGGACGTGGAAAAGTGATCCTATTCTATATTCAATTTCAGTGTTATACTTGTTATGGGCACAAACGGGTCAAAACCTCGAAAAACTTGCACCCAAAATGAGTCCCTACACACCAATATTAGGCCAAACAGCTAAAAAGAGTTAATAAAAGTCCAAACTATGGCTAGGTGGGTAAAAATTTAAAAAGAAATTTGATAAATAGTAAAAATTTGACATTTTCACCATACCATTTTGTTTTTTACCAAAAATAGTGCATTTGGGGCCATTTGGACTACAAAATTCAAACTCTAATGGGATCAAGGAGAAATGAAATCATGATTCGTTGGGACCAGGTAGACTCTAATCTCATCCCTCATTTATTCCATGTATTTATTTTTAATTTTCATGGTTGATTTTTTATCTTAAGCTGACCAAAAATGGGTATCCCGAACCACGTGGGTCACAAACTATCGGGTCGCATATAGGGCCTGATGTACATAGAAAAAGTAAAACCTTCCTATGTACATACACTATTGTTACCAAGAAAAGTCGCGTAGAGGGTCGGGTATGCCCAATTCAAAGGAAAATTCTCACAAAAATTGGATTTTTTTGGTAGGATCATTAGAGGAAATTTGGGGTCTAAAACGGGCCTTATAAGAAAACGCGCCAACAATAAATTTTGTGAGTTGGAATTCAAGAACCAATATAATTTCAATAAAATGAGTCAACCATAATGATTGAATTGACATATTTG
>LPNX010150039.1:339036-398985 GCA_001517045.1 Pseudotsuga menziesii
TGTCAAAAGTATGCAGTGTGGGTGCACATTGGATGTAGAATTAAATTCCGCATCCAAGGATCTCTCCCGCTCAGAATTTGAGTTAAAATGCAGGTAGATATGTTGAAAATATGAAAAAAAATAGGTTTTTTCATTCTTCCTCCAAAATTAATAACTATTATTTTATTATTTTCCTTAGGAGGCCCATTTTAGACCTCAAATTTCCTCTAATGGGTTTTGGAATGGAGAGAGTGTGAGCATGAGGACATGGATAGGGAAGTATCCTAAAGACATAAATGCTCAATAAGATTTAAAAGTATTTGGATTGTACACGTTTCAGAAGCTTAGCAGTTTGAGAGCCTAACCAAGACTTCTTCATATGTTTGTTGACTACTAGGACCCAGACACAGAAGCTTTTTAGCTAGATGGCGTGCCATTGAGACTAGAAATAGAGGACATCTACTTCATTATCGAGATATCCCACCGAGGAGAATTAGTAAACTTGCAAGCTCGTGGGGTGGGTGGAGGGATCACCATCAAGGAGCATATATCTGTATATTTCCTTCTTGATATAGAGAAGATTGGAAGTTAGGTGTGAGTGAAATCCATCCAGAGCCTTAGTCTCAAGGTTATAGTTCTAGTACTAGTCAATATAGTAGGTTTGGAATCACTTCATTAGGCTTCCAGGCCTCTCATGTTCTATTTAGTAGAGTTGATGAGGCCTACAGTGTATTATTGTAGCACATCATTGTTGAGTGCTATGAAACAACACCTGGCAGACTACAAGTTGGGAAGGATAAATATCTTTGGGTTCGTCAACATACTTGTCACTTTGTTCTTTGAGAGGGTACTAGGAATCAGCCCTAGAGTTGAGGTTCCTCCACATAATCTATGAAATTTGGCCTAAACCCGTTGATTGGAGGTGATGCGGCGGTTAGGGGGGAGGTCATACACCGAGTCCTTTCCCACCGGAATTATACCATTAGTGTAGGTGAAAAATCATGGTCATGGATGGCTATCCCTATGCAGGGATCAAATTTCGTGGAGACACAGACATGCGAATACCTCCAGGGGTCACATATGGTCATATACGTAAAATCCTAAATGTTCTTTGATTTTTTTTTTTTTTGTATTTTTGATATAGAAGGAAATCAAAAACAAGTTTTTGGGTGGTATCAAATCGTGGCATTGATCATGTGTGTGTAGATATGGGTCCAAGATGGTCAGATGGCTTCCCCCAACATCGTCAAAGAGGATGAGGGGATGAGATTATCGGTGTATGCGAATTGGATGCTCCAAAACATACATGGCAACTTCTCCAGGTTGACTCACAGGGTACCCATGGTGCAAGTCGAGGACTTTCCTGAGGCTATGCAGAGACATGTAGTAGGGGTACCTCATCCATGAGTTAGACTATTCCAGTGGTTTGCCAATGCAGTTGTTTGTTATCATGATCATCACCCATGCCCATAGGAATAGATTCCTAGATAGACTTTTTGTATCGACCGTACATTTTGGTGGCTTGAAGCCTCATTTTTGTATCTTGACATTTTGTACTGTGACACCATTTTGAACTATATTCGGAAATAAAAAACTTATAGCGATCGGATTTATGTATTTACATGCGTGTTTAAATGTGAATGGAATGTGTATGCTTCATTATTGGCATGACGAGTGCCAATCAAGAACGTAGTTTGGATATGAATCGACCATATGATTCTAAAGCCTAGGTATATGAATGGATGTTATGTAGTCAAATTTTCACTCTAACAACCTTACTTGCAAGAAACTTTGTAATAAATTAGTATCCTCGATACGATACAAACAATTTAATTGTGATACAACTAGTTGTGAGTCAAGGTAGACCTCAAGAGATCAAATGACATTGGAAATGGCATCGTGTACTAGTTCAATCATAGTGATATATTCAGCGACATTGTTTGATGATTGCTAGAGACACACACCTCCTGAAGACACCACATGACCCTTAGGTGCATAAATGACCCAAGCATCCAAAGCTAAGTTCTGGGTATGGCAGCTGGCATGATCTGCAAATCTTAAGTATATTGAAGACTTGGTCGACATCTATCACAAAAATAGGAAGCATGTCAAAAAACCGATAACACTACAAGCGGACCAAAATACAATCTATTCAGACTGTACAATAATATACAATATATCATCCTTGGATGAGAATTAGGAATAGTATTTTTTGAGATAGATCCCATTTCTAGGTTCTGCCAAGGTAGTCCCTTCATAATATTCTAGCTCATAGGTGCCTTTCTCTAATACCCATTTCACCATGTAAGGCCCATGCCACATGGGGTTGAACTTGTCTGCCCCTAATGGTTTGCTAGCTAGGTCATACAAGTATACCAAGTCACCTTCATTAAATCTATAGGGATGGATATACTTATCATATTGAGCCTTACCATGATGCTTATTAATCTCTAAAGACACTACGGCATACCGACGTCGCTCATCGAGGTGTTCTAAGTGGACCAAACACTCTTCCAATTCCAAAGTTTCTCTTAAAATATCTATGGCAAGTTTCAACGAGGGAATTTCACATTCAACCGGTAAAAATGGCCCCACCCCATGTACTAGTTGATATGGAGAAAACCCAGTGGTAGTCTTAACTGTGGTTCAGTAATCCCACAAATAAAGGTAAAGCATAATGTGCCAATTAGTTTTTCTATGTGCAACGGTTCTTTGTAGAATGGACTTAAGGGATTTATTGATGGCTTCAACCTGGCCATTCACGTATGGCTAATAAGAAGAAGAGTACTCTTGCTTATACCCTAGTTTTGAAGCTAACTCAACCATTATCTTGTTTTGAAAGTTCCTTCCATGGTCGATGACAAGCTCTTTCAGTATACCGAACCGAGTGATAATCTGATTGAATATGAAATGAGCGGTAGTCTCACCATCGGATTTAATTGTAGGAATAGCTTCTTCCCATTTCATGAAATAATATACATCCAATATAATATGATGGTGCCCCCTATCCGAAGCTCGGTTGCAATCCATAAATTCCACCCCCCACTTGGTGAACGAAATGACAGTGATAATAGAATGTAATGAGGCAATATGTGAGCATACATTTTGTGCAAACACCTAGAAAGGGTGGTGCCACTTGACCGCATTAATGCAATATTTGAAGATCGACGACCAGTAATAACCCGCTCTAATGATATTTTGATTTGTAGCAAGCCCAGATAAATGACCACCACATGCCCCATTTTGGCAATCATTCAACAGAGCCTCAACCTCATCATGGGTCAAACCGACACAAAATGGAATTTTACACCAAGCGATACAATGTGTCACTGATAATAAGGTAGTTCTTAGCATTATGTGGTAAACGTCGATGTTCGTCCCGCGAGAGATAAGAAGGAACCTTCAAAGTATGAAGGTAGATGATGATATCACCATACCAAGTGTTTTGCAGTCTAAATTAGGAATATATGCTCATCCATAAATGAATCCTCATAGATCTCATCTTCATCCAAACTAGGGAGATCTGACATGAGCTCAACAAAAACTAATGACTTCTTTGACTTTACTGAAACAAACTCGAGATTGAATTCTTGTAAAATAACAATCCCTTTATTGTACTTCCCCCGTATCAATCGTCTAGTCAAGACAAACTGAAATAGATTGATATAAGCTATGACCATAGTTTGGTGAAGCAGTATGTAATGTCTCAACCATTGTACTGCATGAATAGTCGCTAAGTCTAGCTTCTCAATGTGACTATATCGAAGTTCTGCATCAATGAGATTCCAGCTAAGATAATAGATAACATGCTCCTAGAGCTCATCATCCTCTTGAACCAGAACCATCCCAATAATCTCCTGAGAGGCGGCCACATATAATAGGAAATCACAGCTATAGTCTGGTGGACTAAGCATGAAGGTCAATGCCAAGTATTTCTTAAGTGCATCAAAGGACTCTTGGGCTCTCTCATCCCATATGAATAGAGTATCCTTCTTCAAACAGTGTATAAAACCCTTGGTCAAATTGGAGAAATTGATGACAAATATCCGTAAGAAGTTAACCATCCCTTAGAGACTTTGAAGATGTTTAATCATGCATAGGGGAGATAATTGAAGTATTGCTTCAATCTTCAAAGGATCGACCCTAATCCCCTCCTTGGATACGATAAAACCTAGTAAATGACCCACATTCACACAAAAGATGCACTTTTTAGGGTTTAACTGGATTTGATTAAAACGATATCTTTCAAAAACCAAATGCAAGTGATCTGGATGATCCACTCTTAGACGAGAGTGAGCACTTAAATCGTCCAAATAAACTTCGATGATACGCTTAAGTTCATGGAAATCGAAGGTCATAGCCCGCTGAAAGGTAGGTACCTTGTTTTTAAGGTCGAAAGGCATCTTCTGGTATGTAAACGTACCCCAAGGAAAAATGAAAGCAGTCTTTTGTTGGTCCTCGGGCTTAATTTGGATTTGATTATACCCTGAAAAGCCATCCATAAATGAGAAGACCTCGCTCCCAACACATTCATCCAAAATATAGTCTATGAATGGTGTGGGGAAATTATCTTTTGGACAAGATTTATTTAGGTTTCTTAAGTATGTGCACACATGGATGGTTCCCTACTTCTTATCCACATAACAGATTGGATGCCCATTCAGTCAAGGGAATTGGATAGATAAATCTAGCTTTGAGTAAGTTTTCTATCTCATCCTTAATGGTGGGTGCCTTACAAATATTTATCCCGTGTAAACATTGTCTAACAGGATTAGCATTAGGATACATTTTAATCTCATGCTCGACAATACGAGGTTCTATTCCTGACATCTCATCCTATGACCAAGCAAAAATATCTCCAAATTCTTTAAAAATATCGGTGTATATCTTAATTTTATTGGAAGAACAATCTGCCTCGATGTAAATGTTCTCGATCTTTCCAGGAATCCGAGAAATGTTGATGGGAATTGTAGGTGATAGATTCTCCATTTCCCCTTTAGCATATACACCATGAGTTCCTAGTGGGACCATGGGATAACCAACATTATCGCTAAGTATCATCCTAAAGTCATCGTGCTTGATCCGTTCAAGCTCCAGGAGGAAGTAAGAGCGATGGTGAAACTCCTCCCAAGGTCATTTAGGACCATACATGGCCTCGAGAATCACTTTGGATAAAGGAAAAACATCATCAAGTCAGTCATCTGGATGTGACAACACAACCACCCAAGCTGGAAGTGCAAAGTGATCCTCCTCTTCTGTTTGCGAAGAATAAGCACCAGGGTCTACAATGGGATCAAGAATGGCTTGATAAGAAACCTCCACTGCAGACAACAACATATATGTCTCGGTAGGTCTAGGTTCCTCATCCCAAGTGCTCGGAGAAAGGAGAGTCCAAGGGTCATCCAAATAGGTAGTGCAAAATGGGACCATACTCAACGACGATGAATCACTACCAAGAGTGGAACCAATAGCTAGGATTGGTGCTGAAATATTGAAAGATCCCATCAATGATGAATACATTCCAACACCAACATTCTCAGTTATTGGCTGATGATTGTCAATAGTCGGGATGGTGGAACCATACGATGTAGTCAAACCAAAATTATTGAATGACATTTTATCAATTGTGACAAATACAATCCTCAAAAGGGAAGAAATTGACACAAAAAATGGAAGATATGATCGCCTTCATAGCATAAATTCAGTTCTAGCCCAATAAAATATTTTATTCAAGGGGTGCACCAACCACCTCAACCTCTATCGACAAGGTCTTTTGTCAAAACCCCAAATTTTCACAAAAATTTAAAATTTTGAGATAATATAAAACGTTGAATATGCGATTTACTAACCGCTAATGGTTAGCGGAAAATGAAACAGTCCAATGATTAGTATTACACATTTTCAAATTATGTTAACTAAAACTACTTCATTTTTTCCTAACGTAAATAATATTTACTTGCATATTGTTTTCTTTTAGTTTACTAATGAACCTACTTTATGGCAAGTAGGTGGAATATAACTTTGAATCCTGGCCTTACTTAGCATTTATGCTAATGCAGATAGATTGCTGGTTTTTACAGGTTCACAGGTACGATCAATTAAATAGACGTTTTAAATTCATAAAGTATCAAGAAGTGTTTCTGTTTGCAAAATAACATGCTAGTAAAAATAAGCTGATAATTTTTCAAGCAACTTCAAGGAGGTAAAGTATGTTTATCTTTTCTAGTTTTCTCTTGTAAGCAAAGTTCAGATAAACAGGTTCCTTTCTTTATCCATCTTAGTGACACCAACAATATTTACTGGGAATTCTAAGCTCGTATTCTTTGTCACACATTCATTTCTATTTTAACATGCTTATCTTGCAAATGTTATACTTATTTGTACTATTGGTTTTTATTCAAGAAAGAGCTTCTATCAATATTGATAGTAAAGATTCTCAATAGAATAAATGATTCAATTTTATTTTTAACTTACTGGCTATGGAACAAAAATATCAACCTATTACTTATATGCACAAACCAATTGCTCACTAACAGGTTATCAGCTTCCTCATTAATGTCGTACTGCATGTACTATTGTAATCACATACAATATCGTAGTTTCTATTAAATTACCAAACTAATCGTTATTTACATTCTGTAGGGAAACTTACTGCTTGTAAAAACTCCTTGATATTATAAGCTTGATTATTGTAAAATAAATAACTACATCGTTTCAGGTGGAATACTGTTTGCCCTTACTTCCTAAATCTAAGTCAATCAGTATCGTTCCAAAGATTATGGATTTGAGTAAGGTTATTCCAATGTAATTTTATTATTACCATAATGTCTCTCTTACATTAAGTTAATGCCTATAGTGGCTATTATGGTAGATATTTCTACTATGACCAAATTCTACCTTAAAAGAAGTACAGGTTATCTTGTATACTCACAAAACTATCTAGTCCAACATACACAGATATGGTAAACTTCTAGCATTGACAAGTTGAGAAGCAACTAGTGTCTATGAAAGTTTTTAATCAACATCGAACTTGGTAAAAGTCATGTTTATAATCTAATACCATGTTATTCAAATCCATAAACTATAACCATTCAAGTTGTTTGTTTATAAGTGATAAACTTGAATTATAAAACATGCATACTTCACATTGTCTTGCAAGTATTTAAGCCTATTTGTAGTAAGCATGGTTGATTCCGGGATTAACCAAAAGCTTAAGTGGTTATCACCTTTCTCTAGGTCAACGTTATATATTAATGTTTTACCCAAACGCCCAAAATCAAGCTAATAAACATTATGGTATAAACTATATAAGATTAACGTTGTGATAACATAGTTCATGCAATGTTTGATATGAATCATTGTTTAAATAATTGGATAAATGATTGTAGGTGGACTTTGGAATCGACCCATGCATGGTTTGAAATATATGAGGGCATGTGGTCACCTCATGTCCGTGTATTGGAGATATATAACTCTTGCAACCCTAATCACTTGTCGTTTTCCCTCCAAGGTTCACGCTGGCCTTTGGGCTGCTCTGTAAGGTTTCATGGCGGCTATGAGTGTTCCTCCTATTCTAGCTTGTTCCAATGCTTGGGTTAATGTTATTGTAGTCTCTTGAGTTCGACCTTGTTGCTAGCCTTCATAGTTGTGGGTTTTACCTTGCGAGAGTTCACTGGTTGTTTGCACTTGTTCGCATCCTATCTTTAGCTTCGTCTTGCCTTCCCCGTGGCCTGCAACTGCGGTGAGAAGCTAAGCTTCACTTCTGTTGGTTGTGCTCCATCTGCATCGTGGGGTTTGGGATTTCATATGCACACTCAGTCGTTGGTGACTGTCCCGTCGCTAGACTGTTCGTTACTCTTTTATAAGGTAAATATTTAGTTTTATTTTCAGAAAATAGGACTCACAGAAAAATCATATTTACAGTTAGGTTTTCAATAGTAAAAGAGTTTGGAATTTAACGCACAGTATTTTGTTTTCTTTGTAGGAACTGGAGACTATTCTTGCCACCTATGATGAAGATAATGCTGGCTGTCTTTGAAGACTCGTGGCTTCAATCCGGTAAGCCCTAGGTTCAATGAATGGGTTCTTAACATGCTTGTAGCAGGGTTGTCGATGGTGAAACCCCGAGCTTGGAAGCTTGTCCAGTTTCTCCATTAGATAATTGGTTTTCTTGTTTTTAAAATTTGTTGGTTCTATTTGGTTTACAAAACCTCGCTTCATCGTTGGGTAGTCTCGGCGTTGCGCTGGGTGTTGTAATTAGTTTTAATTTCTAGCCTTACGGCCTGTCAATGTAACACATTAGTTTTTAAGACAGTTTTGTCTTCGAGCTCAGACTCATTTTGCAGTATACTGTATATGTGACTCTATGTATGTTAGGGTTTTCCCTAACTGACTGTTAATAAAGAATTTTACTGTTTATTGTATTTTGTAATTCGATTATTGTTTTTAATTAAGATTGTAACTCATTCAAAGAGTAATTTATAAATTTACTTATTTGCTTGAGAAACATGAGCTAGGGTTTTCCTGAAAGAAACCCTTGTCTAAATAAATTTTTCAATTTATTTTAAATAGTTATGCTACTTGTTTATTAGGTTAAATTAATATGATTACAGGTGTGTTGTGATATGATACTTTAAAGTTGTATCTGTATATATATATATATATTTGAAAAGGACTGTAACCAGTCTATAATAGTTTAATTGTTATGGATAAAATAATCCAAGTAAATGGATTTTAGCTTAACGGTTTTTATTTGTAACAATAAAATTTAGTTTAGGGTTTCGACCTTGTAGTTTACCTTTAAGGGTACAAGCCTGTTTGATAATTATAAACATATCTTTACATAGATAGATATTTATTTTTATATTAGTTATTATTATATTCTTATTGTTTTTATTTATTAAATGACAGATAGAATTTTACTCAGAGTTCTTTGAAAAGATAAGCATAGATCCTGTAACTTAGTTTGTTCTTTATAATTTAAATACTTTAATATAACCATACTTGGTTTATAGTAATTGTTAGTCTTAGTTTAGTTAATATTATTATAAAATAAACTATATGATTAGTAGTTTATTTCTTTACTGAACTGAATGTAAATAATGTAACTTGACTGTGATTTTTCTACTGCATTGCAACTAGTTAAGTGACACAGTGAAATATAACCTATCATAACACAATTTAACTTCCATAGTATTTTAACTTGAAATAAAAGAATAATCTACTGTCTGTAAGCACCACATCTTATCTACTAAGATCTTTTTTTATTATCTTAATCCTTCTACCTGTACTAGTTTACTGCTATTTCTTTTCCAATATATTTACATAAATAAGTTGTTAAAACAATAAACATAGATAACCAGATCATTATTCTTTTTAATAAATATCTACATACTGAAATGAGTTGCTCTACTAACTACAAAATGCATAATCATATCTATTCTATTCAGTCTCTTAACATCTTCTTTCATCTACTGTAAATACTCTATATGTGCTGGAGTACGGCCTGGTCCTTCCAGGTGTGGAAAAACACAGACTAGAATTATTTTCCATCTTAATACATTACTATTTCAAATTCATTTCTTCAATAATCTAAAAGATTACTAACTCTAACATTTTACAATTGAATATTTAACATTCCTTTAATAGTCAGATTCAGATTTAACTATCTAACACAGTAAAACAAAATAAATTAGAACCTGATTAGGATAGACAACAATAGCATTAGGAGGTCATTCCTCCCTACCAAACTCTTGGAGAGCGCTCAAACAACGCTTCCTTAGGACCCTCGAGCCTATTCCCGGTCTTCTTGGCTAAGAACTAGTGGAGCATGCAAATAGTAGACTAGCCCAATGACTCAGTAAAACACCCTGCAAGCAGTAAGATATTTCAGCTTAAAAGCTGCACTAGATCACTCAGCAGTCATCCCCTCAAACTCTTTCCACAATTCCCTTCCATTGAATTTCTCTGAAGTACATTCACCTGAATGATCACTTCTCTAGAATGAGAAGCCTCATCTCTCTTCAATGGGCATTTTTATAAAGATTTCCTAGGTCTTTTGGGTTAGTTGTCATTAATTGAGCCAACTGCTCTGATTCCACTTTCTTGGGGAATCATGACCCAAATGTAGGTATTTTTCCACTTGCAACAGTTGGAAGTGGTTTGAGGATGATGCCACATGTCTGTTTGATCTCCACTCAGTCTCCTCCACCAATTTGACTAGTAAACACTCTTTTAACAGCTCTCCTAAGCTGTTATCTCCTCCTTTATTTATTTATAATAAAAATATTCAGAATTACATTAAATATCCTTGACTCTGCTGAGTCATCAATTACAACTTAGCATAAAATTTAACATATNGACTTTTTTTTTTTGCAAAATTGGGGCATGTGACATCTTCCCTCCCATATGGACTTGAAGAGGGGGAGGGATACCAAGCGGCTAAACTGAATTTCTATCGAGCGCAGTCAACATGGTCATATATTTTGGCAATGAGGGTGATCCAAGGCCTTTCCAACAAGCTAGAGATATCACAGAGGCCACATGCCTTCATCAACGGCTGTGGAGTTGATCGTGTCATTCAAACACTCCACATGGACTAAGAGATCCACATGGTAAAGAAAGCGAGGCTGGACCTCATGGGTTTCAAATCTAACTACCGTGGAAGTATTAGGATCAACCACCCCAAGAGAAGTCAACAATGCTCTCCTCTGTGAAGGACAATTCTGAAGCACTTAAAGAACTGTCAACGCACGAGGAGTCTGACCTAGGTCCTCGACAATAGAATAATGCTGGGAGGATCAAGCATTAGAATTGTTCCCCGAGCACTTTAGGACACGCCCTTAGGTATACATGGTATAGATTCATGCTTGCCAATATGAAAAGGGCTCTCATGAGGTACAGACTCTTTACCCAAGTTGAGTTGTGATGGACCATAATCTTTAGCGTGAGTCACAACATTAGCTACTGACATCATGCTAACATAACCATGGCCACATTTTGCATTATGTGGGTTTTGATTCCCACTAGAAGTGCTTCTGGTGTCCATGTTCCTTGAAGCCATATGTTGATTATTAGATAAAGTTTTATTCAATAGACTTGGGATCTATGCAATGAAATTTGAGTCATATTCAATACAAGGGCACAAGTATGTGAGATGGACTTCCCTGCAAATATTGCAAGGGAATTTAACCTTCCTCTTAGGTTTCTTGTCCCCCAGGATTATCATCGTTCTTATGATTGTTCTGGTTCTCCTTCCTATTCCCACCCCTTCTATTGTTTCTTCCCTTATTTTTGTTCCTTTCGGGTTGTTGGTTACCCATTTGGTCCGACGAATGTACCGAGAGCACATCCACCGATTGGTTGGGATTGGATGAAATCGTAGCTTGTCCAGTCATAGACTGATTAATAGATAAATTTTGCATTTTATTGGAAACCTGGTCTACGAATTTGGTACTCGCGAAGCCAATAATACCATCAACGTGTTCCTAGGTTTAAACTTAGGTTCAAAGGTTGACCACAGCGCGTCATGGATAATCTCATAAAGGAGCTCAGACTGAGCATAAATCAAGTCTAACTACGGAGCTCTAAATCTAGACTTCTCCTCATTCATTTCTCTGGATGTTGAAACATCCTTCATGATATAAGGCAACAAATATTTGAAGAACATTTCCAACTAAAACTCAGGTGGAATGTTGTCCTTAATTAACCTCTTTCGTATATGCCACTCTTGAATGTGATCATATATGTGTGTGGCTTTATCTTGCTGAAATTTTGGCAAGAGCTCGGTGTTGAAATAATAACGTACCAGTAGCTAAAAGTGATTAATAAAGTTCATGGATAAGTCATTAAATGTCCTACATGTTCCCTTAGGAAAATCTATATACCATTTTGTGGCAAGACCCATGACGTTGCATTGAAATAGGCATAGACGAAAAGAGTCATGGTTCAATGAGTTCAAAGAGAACCAGAGGTGGAAAGCAGTCACATGCTCTCCAGGGTCCTCATCAATATTACCTTCAAACTTTGGAATTTCGTATGAATCTTGGAGGGAACAAATGGACACATCGTATCATGATATTTTGGATCATTGGTCAACTTCGAAAGGTTAGGAAAATTCAACATAGCTAAGAAAGGGAGCCTAAGTTGTGCCACTTGGTTCCATGCTCCCTTAAAAGGTTGGTTCAAATAAGGCTTATTGTAGTAAAGATCATGGCCTTATCCAGTCGGATAGTAACCCCCTCTTTTATTACCCATAAAAGAATGCAAGGGAATGTGATAGTTTGGTATACCTTGAATATGAGGCGCTACGCAACCATAGTTATAGGATTGATAGGAAGGTTGAATCCCAGACATATAAGGAGGTACGCAGCCTCCTAATGCAACAAATCCATATGAAGAGGGAGTAACATGGTTATATGTAGTACCACGTCCCAAAGGACCTTGCGAGATGTAAGGAGGGTATGACATAAGAAAGGAATTTGAAGGAATATGTGTGGTGGATGATCGGGCATAAGATGGAATGTAAGATGCGCCCCCAACATTCACATGTATATGGTCACATCCATGAGAGTGAACGCTAGTGTTACGCCAAGAGGAAGGTGCAAAAACCTTCCCACAAATGAAGCGGAAGGTGAAATAAGAGCATTCCCAAATCTATCAGCAAGGAAAGGGGCTAAAGTGCCCCCAATCCCAACACCGGGATCTATGCCAAGATCAATGGTAGATGACATAATAGTATCGGTAAGTTATTTCATTCCAAAACTAAAAGGACCAGTTCTAGAGGGGATGTAATATCCCAAATCTGATATACATATCAGAATATTAACTTTCTGCAAATTAGCTTAATGTTTTGAAATAAAACTTGCAAACAACCAGTCAACTTTTGGAAGCTAAGAAGATAAGGGAAAATGACTAATATTTTCGGTCACAGAGAAGTAGGAAGAGAGAAGAAATCAATGAAATAATAGGAATCATAAATATTATTCCCTAACACATTTATATCAGGTACCATTTAGGTTTTGGATTCCTCTCTGCGGAAACCTACCCCCACGCTTCTGGGTCACCTAATTGTGAAACTAGGAAGCACTTTTATCATATCCAACAACCAGAGGCTTGTATAAACTAAATAATTTTATGTTATAATTTTAAGATATAGTAATAATAGGCTCATGAATTTTTATAACAGATCATAGGAAAAGTAAAAGATTCTGCAAGTTGTAAAGGTGAGACTAGCTCGTCAGGCATCTCACTAGCTCCATCTTCAGGCCTTTCCAAATAAGTTTTGGGTGGTTCATATTCTATGTTTTCAAATTGGGGGACTTATATATGTATTTTAATGACTCATAGAAAAAAGAATGGATTTATTTGGAGTCATACAAGTCGAAATATGGAAGTTACAACAAAACTAGTTATTTTCCAATGCAAATATAGACTAGGTTGACTTAAAATGAGTAAATATCAGCCACTTAGAATAAGAATGTTATGAAAATTGAAGATAATTTAAATAATAACATATCAGGACCATGAGGTTTGAAATAATTCTCAGAATATTCACATAGGTTGCCTCTCATAGCACAACTCCAAAATTATGACTCCGGATCTAGGAAACCCAAGAAATTCGATCTCTGAATCTCACAAACTTTAGGAATGACATGAAGGTGGTATGAATATGATATTTAATAGTAAATTAGACATCAGTATACATATCATATCATATATATATGTTTAAATATCCATTACATAGCTCCAAAATTGCTAAAAGATCATAGAACGGAGAGAAGGAGAAAAGAGGAAGGGATGTCACTGATAGGAGGCCTCAAAGCTCTCTAAGTTGATTTGATAATGGACTGAAAGAGACATAAACCCCTGAAAAAAACCTCCTTCAATATATGAAATCTTATCCTTGTCTTCATTAAGACCTTCAATAGAAGTGGGAAGAAGAGGGGATAAGGGGAACAATCGACTTGGGGCACATCACCCAAGATATTGAGGCTCGCCACTCAGAAATGAAGCTTAAGCTTCAATAAATTACAGAACATACATTAACCAAACTCATTCAATGGGGTCGAATTGTCCTTTAATAGCATCCTGGGTGACCTGTTTAGCAAGTGGAGGTCAATGGTGACCTATGAGAGCAAGTCAACCACCTAGAAGCCCTAACCCTAGCCACATAAGCACCCTCCTTGGGAAATTTGAAATGTAGGACCATGTGGAAATTTTTCCATGTCCAACTCATCCCTCTGATTTAGTAACTGCGCCATCCTTATTCAAATAGTTGTTTCTTTTGTTCATGGCAGCTTTCTGCTTTTCCCTGCTTTTGAGACTGAGTCTCCATAAGGAAACTGTGCTCTCCTTTTCCAAAAATTTCCTGCTTTTTTCCTTACAGCTTTTCTGAGTTCTCCAAGAGGAAATTGCACCCTCCTTTGCAAAACTTTCATGCTTTTTTCTCTGGCTACTTTTATGTTTCTTTTAGGCACTTTCCCATTTTCCTCTATGATTGATTTTGTCATAGAGTTTCCTCTTTCTCTACCTTGGCAAGTTGACTTTTCCAATGCGCCCCCCTAACATGGAAAGCTTATTTCCACCTCATTAAATTACATAATTAATAATAATGAAGAATAAAAATTAAATACATGCCTCAATAATAATTAATTTAGCAAAATTTCCCTAGGCTAATTAATTAATGCCTCATAAATAATTTTTTGGACAAAATTCCCTAGGTGATGTAATTAATGAATCTTTGACCCCCCAATGTGTTGGGCATGGTCAACACTTTTATTTCCAAGAATATGGGGACATGACAGTCCTCCCCTCCCAAATTAGCTTGTCCTCAAGTAGAAGCCCTCCAGAGTGCTGCAATTTTGTCCATCATGTAGGAGAATAGGAGCATGAATCCATGTGCAAAAAGGTTGACTTGCTCCATCAATCTAGCACGTAAATTTTCTCCAAAACAAGCAATTCCAAGGTCCCATTGCTTGCATTTCACCCCCTTCATTGAGAATGCCTTTCCACACAACTTATTAGAAAAAATTATGCCTGGATCCCGTTTCCTCAACTGTAAGTATCCAAACCTTAGAATCCATCATAAAAATTTATCATCATAGGAAATGATATTCATGCTGTGGAAATCACACCACTGCACTAAAAATTGGAAATTCTCAATGCCAATTTGGAAATCTGTCAGATTTCCCCACCCAACATTTAGTTCTTTATGTGCTTGATGCACATCAACATTGAGTCTCACAATGATGTTGATGCAATGACATAGGTGTGAGTCCCATGTCAAACTCCAATGAGTATAGGCATCATCTAACTAACAAGGATTCCAAAACTACTGATAATAAGATGATGCATCACAATTATCTCCAAAAATGCAAGCAAGAAAAACAAATAAGTGTCCCCTCATCCAACCTGAGAAGGTACTGGAACTCCAACCAAAAGGTTCATGTGAACACTTCCAATGGATCAACTCTCTACCAATGGTCATAGGGTGCGAGAATCCATCCAACTTTGTGTATTCCCTCTACCAAGACCACTTTATGCAAGATATTTTTCTCATCAATTCCTCTTGGCAGTTTGCTTGCTCAGCTGCCTTCCACTGCTCGTGAGCAGAAATTTTTCTATAAGAAGATTCCCCTGTGTGACATGTAATTGTCCACCCAATCCATATGTGGCTGAATGGAATCAAGTGAAATAAATATGTTCCTATGTGGCTGATGGTAGGGTGATGGTGCATTCAACAAGTCATCATGAACACCTAGGAAAGCTTCCAACTCTTCATGTTGCACCAACAAGGAAAATTCCTTCTCCCAATTTCCATCCCCACTTGATGAGGCTGAAATAGAAGTGTGGGTAGAACTATGAATTAGATATCTGACATACTTATACACCCAACTTATGGCTGCTCCATGTTCATCTTTATCTGACTTTTCCATGAAAATAAGACTCCTTCTATGAGAAAAATCAGCCTTTCTCAGGCAATGCCCCTATGCTTGGAGCTCATCATCTGCATCCCAAAATTCCTCAAGAACAAAAAATTTAGAATGCACCCCATGTGCATGTGTATGGAAGGTATCCAATGGCAGCAAATTAAATCTTTGTGGCTGCCCACACAATGCCATTCACAACAAAGAATTTATTGCAGAAATTAAATTCTTTACCTCCCACCGTCTTCATTCCCAAGGTGTCTCTATCCACCCAATAAATGGATGAACAAGGAATTTTATTTGTTGATCCATATGGAATTTGATCACCCACCTCCTCTAGATCATATTATACCATCCATAAGGGGTTGTCAGAATGTGTCTATTTCCAAGCATATGTGTCAGATAACCCTTCACTGGTGCAATCAATTCTAGTACATCTTTGATCCTCTATCTTTGTGATATTTGTATTTACCCAATCCATGAATGGATGATCATATTTTCTTACTGATTCACTTGTAACTTCCTCAACCATAATTCCCCTAGATAAGAACTCCTCTACGCCATCCTTCATACCAACAAGAGCTTGGAGAAAATACTCTTCATCATGGCTCTTCACAAACACCTGCAAATCTTCTCCTTCCTCATGGTTGTCCTCCACATGAGGTTCCTCCATTAAACCCAAAAAATTTCATTTCATGAAACATGAAAGGGGTGACACCTTCAAATCCTTTTGAAATTGACAGATCTGCAACTTTGGCTCTTGAAGGAATCTTTGTGTTCTCTTCAATAAGTCACCAATGATCTCAAACTTATTAGCGAGCCTCTCTAATTCTTCTTCTTCCTTCTTGAGTGCACTGTGGTACATCTCAACCATCATAAGGAGATTATATCTGTCATATAGTAAGTTCATATAGTTCTCCTTCATCTTTTCCATGCCTTCTTTTAGTGCTATGCACTCCTCCATAAAGGCTTCTCCTTCCATCTCTCCATCAGAAGCTTTCCAACAATATCTTGCCACCAAGGCATTGATGTCAACAAAGTTTTTCGTGGCTTCCCTAAGCTTCTTTATGTCCTCCTTTAGTGATCCACTCAAATTATGTGGCTCACAAAGAATATCCTCTGCCAGGGTTTCTTCTTCTAATATCTGACATACAAGACCATTTTGCTTGTGGCATGGAACCACAACACAAAACTCATTCTCGGCATACAAGTCATCCTTTGAATTTTCTGCAAAATTACTTCCATGATGTGCAATGGAGGGTATCTCTGAAGGTTGGAATTACATATGACATGGACATAAATTAGAGAGCATATCATGCCCTGTCATTTCAGCTTCATCATGCTGCAAAGGAGTCCAAAATTCTGAATTGTGCTCATCTCTCTACATCAGATTTTTCTCCTTCAATTTTCCTAGTTCATACTGAGCAGGTGGGGGCTTGTCTTCCACTTCAGTTGGAAGTTCAAATAATGACTTCAGATCTGATTTTTGTTATTATTTTGGATCTTATCCAAAATATCCCTTATCATCATCAGTAGTATCACCCTCCGCTGCATTGGTTTTGGGTTCACTTACAGGTAAACTAGGAGCATATTCATCTCCCTAACAATTGTCCTTCATCTTGTAGTCCTCAGATGCAACTAAAGTCTTTCCATCCTCCCATGGATCAGATGGTTGCAGATGTACATGGATTATTCCAAAATAATAACTTTTATCATTCATGTTATTCACCTTATCCTCTTTCTATATAGATACTTTGGTGGCCTGCTGCTCCACCAAATTTTCTGGTTTACACCGGAGCGGTGTGGCCTTGTTTTCTTCATCATTCTGTGCCTCAAGAGGTGACTGTAAATATGATTTGTGTACCTATTTTGGATCTGATCCAAAATATTTCTCACCACCCACCAAGAAACTTGATACATGAGCAATGATCTGGAGATCACCCACCAAGAAACTTGAAGTGCATTCCTCTTCAACTTCTTCTCTTATGCAACCACCTAGTGGTGGTTTGCACTTCACCTCCTGGATCTTTGTCTCCACTTCATTTCTCTTATTCTTGAAGGAACTTGAATATTCTTCATCTTTATGGTTACTGGAAGCTCTGTTTAGAAAAAATCCAAACATTTTACTGCTTGGATAAGCAGATGGCTTTGATGAATATTGCTTCTTTCCTCCTCTTTTGGCTCCAGGAGGCAACCTTCCAGTCTCCACTTTCTTGCACACTTCATCAACCATGTGTGTAATAATTCTCATGTTTTCCCCATAGTAGGGATATATGAATAGATTCTTTATATCCAGAGTACAAAAATATCAAAAAGATAAGACCTCCCTTATATCTTCTTTCAAGGCACAGTATTCCATGAAATATTGAGAAGATTTCTTACAGTTCTTCCCATTGAACACTTGACCATTGACACTAATAGGTCTCTTCCAAATGGGTTGACCATAATATGGGGTCAAGAAACCATCAACATCATCCCTACATAATCTACCTTAGGTACTTCATATGGGCTCTTCATAATCTTATTCTTCATACTGCTCAATGTCTTCTTATATCATTGCTAGCAACCTCATGGCCGCAACTTTGACTTGTTGTTATGCAATGTTAGTCAACGAGGAGCCTTCTTTTCACAAGAGTGGAGGAAAGTGCTATGATACCATTGTAATATCCCAGATCTGATATACATATCAGAATATTAACTTTATACAAATTATCTTAATGTTTTGAAATAAAACTTGCAAACAACCAGTCAACTTTTGGAAGCTAAGCAGATAGGGGAAAATGACTGATACTTTTGGTAACAGGGAAGCAGGAAGAGGAAAGAAATCAAGGATAGAATAGGACTGATAAATTTTCTTCCCTAACACATTTACATCAAGGACCATTTAGGTTTCGGAGTTCGCTTCGTGAAAACCTACTCCCACGCTTCTAGGTCACCTAACCCTGAAACTAGGAAGCATTTTTCTCATATCCAACAACCAGAGGATTGTATAAAATGAATAAGGTTATGTTAAATGGTTATGAGATAGTAATAATAGGTTCATGAATTTTTATAACGGATCATAGGAAAAGGAAAATATTCTGCAAGATATAAAGGTGAGACTAGCTCGTCGGGCAGCTCATTAGCTCCATCTTCTGGCCTTTCCAAATAGGGTAAGAGTGTGTTGCAGCTGCAACAATTTCCCAAAATTCTAAAAAAATTTAGGACCCTCCTTTGCTTGAATTAGTTTGTTTTTCTGTTTGAAATTGGTCTAATATTTTTAAGAAAGACTTTGCTTATGCTTGGATTGAGCTACCCATTGTTTTGTTCTGATTTCTTGAAGTAAATCCACTATTTGACCTAGCTTTATTGCTGCCCTTAAGCGCATTTGAAACATGTTGAATCGGAAGTTTTCTTGGTTTGAATCTTCCGTCGTTGCGGGTGGAGTTTTGCTCTGGTTTTGCCGCCGTTGCGGATCGAATTTCATTTCCGTCTGCCGATCGTTTGTTTTTTATGTCGGATGCTTTTTTGTTTTGGCATCGGAAGCCTTTACGATTCTTTCTTTCGTCGTTGCGGATGGATTTACGCTTTCATCCTCCGATCAAAAAAACCTTTCGACGCCCGATGTATTACCAGAGCGGAGGATTTTGTGTTCTTTTCGCCCGCCGTTGCGGATGGTTTTAAGCTTTCATCCTCCGATCAAAAAACCTTCTGACGTCTGACCGTATGATTTTTTCCGCCATGCGTGTCTCCACGGCTGGGTCTACGCTTTGGCCATCCGCCGTTGCGGAAGGAGAATTACTTCATTCCCCGATGAAAAAGCCATCTGGTGTCCGATATTTTTCCTCACACGTGTGAGCAAGTAATATATATCCGGGGACGGCGTTTGATTTTCTATTGTTATTTTCTCGCTGCCAAGCACTGTCATTGTTGAGCTGTCGTTTTCTTGAGCCAGCGAAGGACCCTGCTGTCGGTATACTTGAATCCAGGTGGCAACCGTGGAATCTTGGACGTCGTCGACCCGCTCATCCTCCCCTTGATTGCGTTGCGTTTTCCAGGTAGGCTCCTTGTCATTTTCTCCTTTTCCATTTGTACTATTAGTGGTTTTCTATGGTAGTATGGTGTCCCCCAACCATTTTCCTCATACCGCTAGGTTTTGAGCCTTGTAAGAAAAGGTCTTATCTTATTTTTGCCGCGGGAGGGTAGTATAACTGTCAGAACAGCCAGGTTTTTCCCATCATTGTTGTTTACAGCCCCACGCAGAGAGGAGAAAGGGGGTTTGGTGCGGACGTCCGTCTGCACCGAAACCCCTATGCGAGGATGTTGAGTAGGGGCAGGTTGAAGGCCATATCTCCCTAGTAAAATTGAGCGGTTTGGTGCTTCCCGGTCGTTTCACCTACACTGTCCTGCGCACCCTATTCACGCCCAGTTTCGAACCGTGGCCGGGGAAAAGGGTTTACTACGGCAGCCAGTAGTTTACCATTTTTGCTCAAACAGTTTCTTTGATCCGCAGCCTTGAGTAGAAGCCGTTTGACCTACGCTTTTCCACGCGCTGTTATTTCAAAACCCTAACCTGTGAGAGGATGTATCGCAGCGCTCGTTTTGCATATTTTTTTCCCTATCTGTCTCACGCATTGATTTGTTAATGGCACCCGCGGAAAATGGAGACTTTGGACATATTAATGAAAATGTTGTTTGCCCAATTTTATTGGCAGAGTTTCAGTAGTTGATTGCTATTTTTACTATGTGTGACATGTTTTGCATTATGCTAGATATAGATGAGGTCATTAAATACTGCATTTTGGTTTTAACATTTATGATTAGTTAGGCCATGTTTAGGCTATCCATGCACACATATTTTTACAAATTGCTGTCAGAATCCACATAGAAGAAGTAAAAACCTGCACACTATCATATAAATGTCTGCACCTTTGAATTTCTCAATGTTACAATGTTATATATGGCAGGAAGAATTCAAATCCACCATGTCCAAGAGGCAAAAGAAGAAGGCCCCTATGGTCGAAGAAGGACCAGAAGTAGAAGAGGTCACAAAGACCGAGTACATTTATGAAGACACCCAATGTGTTTCTGGTATTGAACCTGAGTACAAATGGGGTGAAATATATAGGTTGATTTCCCGCAGGGAGGTTCCCGACATAGGCCTCGAAGAAGAATCCATCTATGCTAACATAGAGAAATCTTCTATCATGAAGGTAGCCACCAGGCCAGAGCTATTCCCATGCTCTGAGTTAATTAGATGGATTCTGCCCCATGCAGATACAACCACAATGATCCTGGGGAATGTTGAAAAGCAAGGCTATGCTGCTTACAGCCCTAGTTATGTGGCTCTAGCCTATCACTTGCCAGAAGCTCAGGTGTTCTTATCTGATGACTGGTTAGATAACCTTAGAATGGACTTGGTAGAAACCATGAAAAGAATGATGCTGTCCGGAAAATATTTCAGGAACAGAGTGACAGGGGAATATGATACTGCAAGTTTAAGAGTTCCCTACAAGTTTATAGCTCTGATGCTTAATAGTATCTTTGGGAGAGCTCATGGAAGACTCTTCAAGCTTGAATGGATACCAATTATTTTTGATGTGGCAACCCAAGGCACAGTCTTCAATTGGGCCAGCATGGTATCCAGCAGCCTTTCTTCTTGCTTGACCTCAGCCGTGGAGGGAGAGTCCAAGAAAATATCGGAATTTTACATGAGTTCAATATTAATAGACTGCATATTGTGCAACCAGGCTTTCCCCGGTCTCAGGTGCATCTGGGATAGGAAAAGGATGCCTGTTTATGCCGCTTATAGACCATTATGGGCTCACCAGTACCATAGCCATTACAAAGAGGTCTGTGAGCACTTCATTATGCCTCTGTACACACTCATTTTCTGGAAGGAGTGTAACTGTATGTCGGAAGAATCCATGCAGGTGATAGAAGAATACGGGGATTATTTCTTAACTGAAAATGGCATGTGCTTCCGGATGTTCGGAGGATCAAGACCACCTTCACTGCTGCCCACATATGCGACAAATTACATAGTCCACAAGGAGGCAGTCAGACAAGTATTCATAGATGGAATAGGCAGTTTTCTGTTTCGAACATAAGAAGACTACCTACCCTTCTTTGCCATTCAAGCTAGGAAGCTACAAATTCACCAAGGTGAAACAAGTTGCTGAATTCATAGAGGAGTTGGAGAAGTTCCATTTCGGGGAGATGCCCTACCGCAGAAATGACACCCACGGCAAGGTTATTGAGCATTGCAAAGAACACAAGGTGCATTTCGAGTATACCCACCATTTTGATAGGGATGATTCTATCTTCCGAAACGCCCCAAACATGACACTACTAATGAGAAGATTCAAGAAAAAGAACGCCACCAAAGGTGGAAAAGGGGATGAACAGGAAAAGGCTGAAGAAGAAGCCAAAAAGCGAAATGAAGAAGCCCAGAGGTTGGAAAAAGAAGCTGCAGAAAGGCTTCATTCATTCAGAAGAAAGAAGAGTTGCTCAGGAGGCAGCTGAGAAAGCAGAGGAAGCAGCTAGAAAGGAAGCAGAAGAAGCAAAGAGAAAGCTCATTGAGGAGCTTCAGAAGCAAGAAGCTGAAAGGATAAAGTTGACACAGCAGTCAGCTTCTGAGACAACAGCAAAGGAGACCCAGGACACGGAGAACCCCGAGGTCCAAGACCCCCAAATACCCGCTGCTAGCACACCTGTGGTCCCTTTACTCAAGCTGGTTCCTTTTGTGTAGGAAAAGGGAAAGAAAATCCTTGACTTCAACACTGTATATTATGATAGGGCAACAAAGAGAATAATGAAGAGGACGGAGAGGAAAGTTGAGGTGGGAGAGCTACCTGGTAAAATGATAACTGATATGGCTGTCATGTTAGGGACAGACTTAGATCCAAGATTCACCTTGAGAGCCGGATCTGCCTTCCTTCATGCCTCAGAGGACAATGTAGACAAGATCATGAAGGACTTAGAACAGTCCAAGAAATCCTCTGCTTAGCTGAAAGATACACTGAGGCACGAGAGGGAAGAGAGCAACAGGCTCAAGAGGAAATATGAATACATGCAGAGGGAAGTGGAATCCTCAAAAGCTGAGATACAGGCCCTGCAAGTAGAAATACTGGAAAAGGGAACAACACAAGAGGCTCTAGAGATAGCGCAGAAGGAATGTCAAGATCTCAAAAGTGAAAAGGAAAAGCTATTAGCAAAAGTGGATGATCTAGAAGACCAGCTGAGGATCCTCTTAACCGCCAATGATCTACACTCCCAAGAACTGAGAAAGGAACATCAGGAGCAGATTTCTTCTCTGAAAGCTGCTCTAGCGGAAGCAAAGCAGGTCAACCTCCAGCCTCTCAAGGAGCATGTATTGACCCAAAAAATCAAGATACTGCAGCTGCAGATTGCCGTTGAAAAAGAAAGGTGTAGAGTGCTGCAGATCAATGACCGACTGGACGAGATTCTGGAAACTGCATCCTACTTTGTAGACAGATCCCAAGACGTACTAGAGGTGCTTACTGTATGAATGGCAAGGTTGGAGAACAATGAGGAAACCCCAGCAGAGCTACCGGCAAAAGACCAGCAGGCCCTCAAACGGGACTATAACCTAGTCGAGTTTGCTATTAATACTGCTGAGGACTTCAAGAAGGTAGTAAAGAAGACAAAGGGATTATGCACCGAATTCTTCAGAAGGCTTCTCAATACATACAATCGGTGCCAGATAAAAGCAGAGGAGAGGCTTGAAGCTTTCCCAGATCACGATGCCTTTGTGGAGCTAGTGCAAAAAAGATTCCAGGAGGAAGAAGCTGAGGTGCAAGATATCAAAGCCATGGATGATCTGATCTTGAGAAGCCAAGTAGACCACCCATCTATCAGTGTACTACTTCTGGAATATCAACTCCGATTGAGTACGTCCAGGGTCGAGGCTATCAAGAAACAAGCTGAGAAATTTGACATAAATGTTCAATTTTTAGAACCTTGTATTTCTGAAAGCATCGCTAATGAAGATGCAGCGTGGAGGAAGTTTCTAGATGGTCAAGTGGGTCCCTCCATGTGAAGGACTAGTCACTTTTGTATTTATAACAAATTTTGTAAAAAGAAAACTTTTGAGAAAAGGTTAAGCATTGGAAAAATGAAACGTTGGGAAGCCCAAAGGTTACTTTGGGCAGCCCAACCATCTCACCTTTTGTATAAATGTAATAGACTTAGAAGAGAGGGGGACTTTTAGTAGGACTGGCAAATACATATTGTAAGAAGAACTATTTCCTTTTGCAATAGAAAATTACAGTTTGCCTGATGGAGAAAGCTTAGTGGAATATTCAAATGTTGTGCAATGGATTTGTTGAAGAGGAACTATTTTGTTTTCAGCTTTATGTCCATTAATGGTGAGACCATTCTAACTCATGGAACCTATGTTCTTATATGAATGTTTTCCGGTTTATTTTATGAAGATTTCCACTATGAGTAATGTATGCTGCTTATGAAACAATTGGCTATCTGATTGTTGAATTATCTTTAATCTTTCATGTGTTGTAGATAAAAATATCAGCTACCTGTAATTTCTGTTTATAATGCATGAATAATACACATTACTCATAAATAAATCATTTTCTGGATCCCCGGGGATAGGTGCATATATAGGAAGTTAGACAAATAGTTGGCTTCATAGCTACATATGTGATTTAGATGCCTGTGAGCCTAAGATGAGAGGTAAGAACCTGCGCAGCACATTGTGTAGTTCCTTGCATCTTTATCACCCTTCATTGTTAGTTAGGCATCTGCATTTCATGCTTTAAGTCAAAAAATACAAAAAACTCAGTGGATTGGGCCGCAACCTGTAAAACCTTTGTTTTTGTTACTTGACCTACGGTAGCCGGACCGCAAAACCGGACGGATTCCCTATACCAAACAGTCAACGGGCTAGTTGGGAACGTTGATTGGGGAGAATCCCTTACTGTTGTCGCCTGCGAATTTCCAGGCCTCAACAGTTCTGGCGCTAGAAGGAGGGCCGCCAGTGAATGGCTGGCCGTGGAAACTTAGTTTTCCCAAGATTTCCTTACCAGCAGATATTTGAAGCTTTCAACCTGACCCAAGTACCTACAGGTTTCGATTATACCTCTAAAGTAAAAAAGCATGTCCTCACCTTACATTGTTCGGTGCTCAAACGCTTATTCTTATACCGGTGCTCATGGATGGTGTAATTGTGAACCATCCCAATCCATTACCTGCTTGGAGAGCCAGAACCCCTTTGAACCTCATGCCTCGATTGCATAACTTACCTCAGCATTTTGACAAGTTGTTACCTAAGTTTGACCCTGAAGAAAAGACTGTTGTAGATGATCACTTGCAGAGTTTTTATTTAGCAGTAGAGGGGTTAAGGGCTGGGGAGTACGAAGATGTTGTCTGTAGATTATTCCCTCATACCCTGAAAGGGACAGCTGCTTCATGGTACTTTTCTCTCCCCACAAACTCAATCCCAGACTGGAATACTTTCGAAAATATTTTCAGAGGTAAATATTCAGCCCAGAAAGCTCATGCCTCATTGATGAAAGGTCTTGGCTTGTTAAGAAAAAAGAAGAATGAAAAGGTACGTAAGTTCACCCAAAGATTTTCGATTTACCTAAAGCACTTCTCTGAAGCTGACAGACCCTCAGAGAAGGTCTTAATTGAGTATTATACATCTGCCCTAGGACCTGAGTTGGCTATGTTCACTAAAATGAAAGCCAAGCCCACATTGGTAGAGACCTATGAAGAGGCAGAGAGGATAGAAGCTGAAAGGGAGAGTGTAGAAGATTACCCTGACCTACCTAAAGAGAAGACTACCGGGAGAGGAAATTTACTGCTGTCTAAACCAAAGGAGGATCAATTACATGACTATCATGGAATGTTGAAAATGATGCAGAAGCTATCCAACCGATTAATTGATCTTGAAAAGGAAAGAGACCTTCAGAAAATGTATAAGCCCTACCATCCGGAAAGAGAGGATAACAACCAAAGACAAGCCCCTCCACCATATCTGGCATCAATGAACATAACAGAAATAGGGGGGGATAATTTCTGTACTTTCCACCAACAACCTCATTCTGAAAAGAAATGTCCTCAATGGTTACATTCAATGACATTGGTGATGAACAAGTTGTTGGATCCTAAATTGATTAAGGACAGTGATGAAGGGGAAATGAAGAAACAGACCATGAAAAAACAAGATGACGATACTATGTTCTCATGGAATGGTTTTTCCCTGTTTAACACTGAAGGGAATACTCCTCAACCCGAATGCACATCTACAACCACGAAGGACATGGGTTTGACAATCAAGGATAATATAAAAAATTTGCTTGAGAAGGTCAAAAGGTAGGGGAAAGTGAATATTGAAGACAACACATCCGAAGTAACTACTGTAAATCAGGAAACCAAACAAATTAGTGAACCTGTCAAACCTGTAGAAGAACAGGTAAGTGTTAATGAAGAAAGCACTAAAGAGGTTGAAGAACTGGAAGAGGAGATACCCACCGCAAACCAACCTGTGGAAGTAAAGATCGAATTGACTAGGACGATAAAAACTAGCGCTCCACCTTTTCTTGTGACTCTTGAAATTTTGAATCATAAGGTGCATAATTGTTTGGTGGACTTTGGATCATCCATGAATGTTATGCCTCTAGCAGTTTGCAAAAAACTTAATGGGTAGCTAAAACCTACTATCTGGGATGTCACTCAACTTGACAAAACTAGTGTCAAAGTAGTGGGGGAAATGGAGAACGTTCTGATTCGATCGTCTGCAAATAAAAGGATATGTCATTGCATTGACATCATAGTAGTAGACATACCTGATGGTTATGGAATGATCCTGAACCGATATTGGACAGCAAGACTAAATGGGAACTTTGCTTCAGATTGGTCTCACTTGTGGTTACCTCAGAAGGGCAGCCCAAACTTGACTAAGATTTTAAGAGAGCCCTATATGAAGCACAATGTCACTAAGCTAGGAGAGGGAAATGAATCTACTGAGTCTGTTCTGGGAAATTATCTGATTGAACTTGAGTTAAGACATCTCACTTCAAGAAAGGCCAGTTCTATAACTGACGTTCATCCTGAGCTCCTTCAGTTTCCTCAGGCTGTAAAAGATGATTATAGAATTGTAAACATGTGTTCAGTTTCAAAAACAGTGCAACTAGATCATGGTTAAACAACTCATTTTTCTTCTTCAGCCCACCCCTCAACTCCCCATGATTAAAGATTTTCAGGAGTGGGCAAAAAATTTTCTTTTCTTTTCTTTGTACATAAATAAATTGATTTTGCTGCCAAATTTCTGTGGTGATAGGTTATTGGAGATGGACTTGGTCATTTAAATACTGTGGTTTCTCCGATTACATCTCCAATAAATTGATTTTGCGTTCTTTAATGCTTTGATGCTTTTTCTTTTGATTATTTGATTTAATGTTGTTTCATTTTATTGTTTTGCTAGCATTTTGTTTGGTTTTGAATAAAGAGGCAAACTTTTGGTTGAAATGGAAACATCAGGGTTCTTTATTAACTGAAATCTTGAGCGAAAGACTATGCTTTAAAGTATAGAATGTCTTCTAGTAGCAGTGTTCCTAACTGGCAATGCATTCATTGAAGTCTTACTTAACCCCTGTAAATAGTTCAGAAGTAAAAGAGGTCTGGAATACTATTTTGAGGCTCCATCCATTTCACATCCTAAATATCCAAGGGGGTGACAGCAGAAGACCCACAAAAAGGAAGCAGAGTAAGACAGTATATCATATATAAATGATCCCATGCCATAATGTCAGAAAAGCTAAAAGCTATCAAAATTCAAAACTCCTGAAAAGAAACAAGACATATCAAAGCAAAATGTCAGAAGTAGAAATACTAAATTGCCAAAAGATCCTCTCCGTCCGTGAGCAATAACATGAAGTACACTGTTCACACAAAAGGACACTATGGGATAGAGGATCCTGAATTAAAATTCAGCAAGAAAGGCAAGCGGAGGACTCAAAAGAACTAAAATTCAAATAGCACAAAAGTGCAAATTGGCATGGGAATGAGGAACAAAAGGATAATATTGTTTACTATCTGTTACAATCCTGTGGTGTCCAAGCTGGAAACTACCTAAGGACAGGAAAAATAAACCTCACCTATTTGGCCTCAAAAGAGTTATTCATACTTGCAATATTTCTGTGTTACCATTTCCCAAAGAATATAATACTTCTCAATGGTTTAAATGCTTAAGTTGGCCAGCCTGAGGATAAAGACATCTAGAAGATTTCAACTTTTATTCAGACGGTCTTGCACTAGGAAAGAGTTAATTCAGAAATCTGGGGTTCATCAGGTAGTCGCCAATTGTTGCAGCTGCAACAATTTCCCAAAATTCTAAAAAAAATTAGGACCCTCCTTTGCTTGAATTAGTTTGTTTTTCTGTTTGAAATTGGTCTAAGATTTTTAAGAAAGACTTTGCTTATGCTTGGATTGAGCTACCCATTGTTTTGTTCTGATTTTTTGAAGTAAATCCACTATTTGACCTAGCTTTATTGCTTCCCTTAAGCGCATTTGAAACATGTTGAATCAGAGGTTTTCTTGGTTTGAATCTTCCGTCGTTGCGGGTGGATTTTTGCTCTGGTTTTCAGCCGTTGCGGATCGAATTTCATTTCTGTCTGCCGATCGTTTGTTTTTTATGTCGGATGCTTTTTTGTTTTGGCATCGAAAGCCTTTACGATTCTTTCTTCTGCCGTTGTGGATGGATTTACGCTTTCATCCTCCGATCAGAAAAACCTTCCGATGCCTGATGTATAACCAGAGCGAAGGCTTTTGCGTTCTTTTTGTCTGCCATTGCAGATGGTTTTAAGCTTTCATCCTCCGATCAAAAAACCTTCCGACGTCCGACCGTATGATTTTTTCCGCCATGCGTGTCTCCACGACTGGGTCTACGCTTTGGCTATCCACCGTTGCGAAAGGAGAATTACTTCATTCCCCGATGAAAAAGCCATCCGGTGTCCGATATTTTTCCTCGCACGTGTGAGCAAGTAATATATATCCGGGGACGGCATTTGATTTTCTATTGTTATTTTCTTGCTACCAAGCACTGTCGTCATCGAGCTGTCATTTTCTTGAGCTAGCGAAGGACCCTGCTGTCGGTATACTTGCATCCAGGTGGCAACCATGGAAGCTTGGACGTTGTCGACCCGCTTATCCTCCCATTGATTGTGTTGCGTTTTCCAGGTAGGCTCCTTGTCATTTTCTCCTTTTCCATTTGTACTATTAGTGGTTTTCTACGGTAGTATGGTGTCCCCTGGCCGTTTTCCTCATACCTCTAGGTTTTGAGCCTTGTAAGAAAAGGTCTTATCTTATTTTTGCCACGGGAGGGTAGTATAGCTGTCGAAACAGCCAGGTTTTTCCCATCATTGTTGTTTACAGCCCCGCGCAGAGAGGAGAAAGGGGGTTTGGTGCGGATGGCCGTCTGCACCAAAACCCCTGTGCGAGGATGTCAAGTAGGGGCAGGTTGAAGGCCATATCTCCCTAGTAAACTTGAGCGGTTTGGTGCTTCTCGGTCGTTTGACCTACGTTGTCCCGTGCACTTTGTTCACGCCCAGTTTCGAACCGCGGACGGGGAAAAGGGTTTACTGCGGCAGCCAGTAGTTGACCATTTTTGCTCAGACAGTTTCTTTGATCTGCCGCCTTGAGTAGCAGCCGTTTGACCTACGCTTTTCCACGCACTGTTATTTTAAAACCCTAACCTATGAGAGGATGTATCGCGACACTTGTTTTGCGTATTTTTTTCCCTATCCGTCTCGCGCATTGATTTGTTAATGGCACCCGCGGAAAATGGAGACTTTGGACATATTAATGAAAATGTTGTTCACCCAATTTTATTGGCAGAGTTTCAGTAGTTGATTGTTATTTTTACTATGTGTGACATGTTTTGCATTATGCTAGATATAGACGAGGTCATTAAATACTGCATTTTGGTTTTAACAATTCTGATTAGTTAGGCCATGTTTAGGCTATCCATGCACACATATTTTTACAAATTGCTGTCAGAATCCACATAGAAGAAGTAAAACTTTGCACACTATCATATAAATGTCTGCACCTTTGAATTTCTCAATGTTACAATGTTATATATGGCAGGAAGAATTCAAAGCCACCATGTCCAAGAGGCAGAAGAAGAAGGCCCCTATGGTCGAATAAGGACCAGAAGTAGAAGAGGTCACAAAGACCGAGTACATTTATGAAGACACCCAATGTGTTTCTGGTATTGAACCTGAGTACAAATGGGGTGAAACATATAGATTGATTTCCCGCAGGGAGGTTCCCGACATATGCCTCGAAGAAGAATCCATCTATGCTAACATAGAGAAATCTTCTATCATGAAGGTAGCCACCAGGCCAGAGCTGTTCCCATGCTCTGAGTTAATTAGATGGATTTTGCCCCATGAAGATACAACCGCAATGATCCTGGGGAATGTTGAAAAGAAATGCTATGCTGCTTACAGCCCTGGTTATGTGGCTCTAGCCTATCACTTTCCAGAAGCTCAGGTGTTCTTATCTGATGACTGGTTAGATAACCTTAGAATGGACTTGGTAGAAACCATGAAAAGAATGATGTTGTCTGGAAAATATTTCAGGAACGGAGTGACAGGGGAATATGATACCGCAAGTTTAAGAGTTCCCTACAGGTTTATATCTCTAATGCTTAATAGGATCTTTGGGAGAGCTCATGGCAGACTCTTCAAGCTTGAATGGATACCAATTATTTTTCATGTGGCAACCCAAGGCACAGTCTTCAATTGGGCCAGCATGGTATCCAGCAGCCTTTCTTCTTGCTTGACCTCAGCCGTGGAGGGAGAGTCCAAGAAAAGATCAGAATTTTACATGAGTTCAATATTAATAGACTGCATATTGTGCAACTAGGATTTCCCCGGTCTCAGGTACATCTAGGACAGGGAAAGGATGCCTGTTTATGCCGCTTATAAACCATTGTGGGTTCACCAGTACCATAGCCATTACAGAGAGGTCTATGAGCACTTCATTATGTCTCTGTACACACTCATTTTCCAGAAGGAGTGTAACTGTATGTCGGAAGAAGCCATGCAGGTGATAGAAGAATACGGGGATTATTTCTTAACTGAAAATGGCATGTACTTCCAGATGTTTGGAGGATCAAGACCACCTTCACTGCTGCCCAAATATGCGACGGATTACATAGTCCACAAGGAGGCAGTCAGACAAGTATTCATAGATGGAATAGGCAGTTTTCTGTTCGAACATAAGAAGACTGCCTACCCTCCTTTTCCATTCAAGCTAGGAAGCTACAAATTCACCAAGGTGAAACAAGCTGCTGAATTCATAGAGGAGTTGGAGAAGTTCCATTTGGGGGAGATGTCCTACTGCATAAATCGGACACCCACGGCAAGGTTATTGAGCATTGCAAAGAACACAAGGTGCATTTCGAGTATACCCACCATTTTGATAGGGATGAGTCTATCTTCTGAAACGCCCCAAACATGACACTGCTAATGAGAAGATTCAAGAAAAAGATCGCCACCAAAGGTGGAAAATGGGACGAACAGGCAAAGGCTGAAGAAGAAGCCAAAAAGCGAAATGAAGAAGCCCAGAGGTTGGAAAAAGAAGCTGTAGAAAGGCTTCATTCAGAAGAAGAAAGAAGAGCTGCTCAGGAGGTAGCTGAGAAAGCAGAGGAAGCAGCTAGAAAGGAAGCAGAAGAAGCAAAGAGAAAGCTCGCTGAGGAGCTTCAGAAGCAAGAAGCTGAAAGGATAAAGTTGACACAGCAGTCAGCTTCTGAGACAGCAGCAAAGAAGACCCATGACACGGAGAACCCCGAGGTCCAAGACCCCCAAATACCCGCTGCTAACACACATGTGGTCCCTTTACTCAAGCTGGTTCCTTTTGTGCAGGAAAAGGGAAAGGAAATCCCTGACTTCAACACTGTATATTATGATAGGGCAACAAAGAGAATAATGAAGAGGACGGAGAGGAAAGTTGAGGAGGGAGAGCTACCTGGTAAAATGATAACTGATACGGCTGTCATGTTAGGGATAGACTTAGATCCAAGATTCACCTTGAGAGCCGGATTTTCCTTCCTTTAGGCCTCAGAGGACAATGTAGACAAGATCATGAAGGACTTAGAACAGTCCAAGAAATCCTCTGCTCAACTAAAAGATACACTGAGGCATGAGAGGGAAGAGAGCAACAGGCTCAAGAGGAAATATGAATACATGCAGAGGGAAGTGGAATCCTCAAAAGATGAGATACAGGCCCTACAAGTAGAAATACTGGAAAAGGGAACAGCACAGGAGGCTCTAGAGATAGCGCAGAAGGAATGTCAAGTGATCAAAAGTGAAAAGGAAAAGCTATTAGCAAAAGTGGATGATCTAGAAGACCAGCTGAGGATCCTCTTAACCGCCAATGATCTGCACTCCCAAGAACTGAGAAAGGAACATCAAGAGAAGATTTCTTCTCTGACAGCTGCTCTAGTGTAAGCAAAGCAGGTCAATCTCCAGCCTCTCAAGGAGCATGTATTGACCCAGAAAACCAAGATACTGCAACTGCAGATTGCCGTTGAAAAAGAAAGATGTAGAGTGCTACAGATCGACAACCGACTAGAGGAGATTCTGGAAACTGCATCCTACTTTGTAGACAGATCCCAAGACGTCCTAGAGGTCCTGACTATACGAATGGCAAGGTTGGAGAACAATGAGGAAACCCCAGTAGAGCTACATGCAAAAGACCAATAGGCCCTCAAACGGGACTATAACCTAGTCGAGTTTGCTATTAATACTGCTAAGGACTTCAAGAAGGCAGTGAAGAAGACAAAGGGATTATGCACTGAATTCTTCAGAAGGCTTCTCAATACATACAACTGGTGCCAGATAAAAGCAGAGGAGAGGCTTGGCTTTCCCAGATCATGATGCTTTTGTGGAGCTAGTGCAGAAAAGATTCCAGGAGGAAGAAGCTAAGCAAGATATCAAAGCCATGGATGATTAGATATTGAGAAGCCAAGTAGACCACCCAGCTATCAGTGTTAGCTTCTGGAAGATCAGCTCCGATTGAGTATGTCCAGGTTCGAGGCTATCAAGAAACAAGCTGAGAAATTTGAGATAAATGTTCAGTTTTTAGAACCTTGTATTTTTGAAAGCATCGCTAATGAAGCTGCAGTGTGGAGGAAGTTTCTATATGGTCAAGTGGGTCCCTCCACGTGAAGGACTAGTCACTTTTGTATTTATAACAAATTTTGTAAAAAGAAAACTTTTGAGAAAAGGTTAAGCGTTGGAAAAATGAAACGTTGGGAATCCCAAAGGTTACTTTGGGTAGGCCAACCATCTCACCTTTTGTATAAATGTAATAGACTTAGAAGAGAGGGGGACTTTTTCCCAGTAAGACTGGTGAATACATATTGTAAGAAGAACTATTTCCTTTTGCAATAGAAAATTACAGTTTTCCTGATGGAGAAAGCTTAGTGCAATATTCAAATGTTGTGCAATGGATTTTTTGAAGAGGAACTATTTCGTTTTCAGCTTTATGTCCATTAACGGTGAGACCGTTCTAACTCATGGAGCCTATGTTCTTATATGAATGTTTTTCGGTTTATTTTATGAATATTTACACTATGAGTAATGTATGCTTCTTATGAAACAATTGGCTATCTGATTGTTGAATTATCTTTAATCTTTCATGTGTTGTAGATAAAAATATCAGCTACCTGTAATTTCTGTTTATAATGCATGAATAATACACATTACTCATAAATAAATCATTTTCTGGCTCCCCGGGGATAGGTGCATATATAGGTAGTTATATAGATAGTTAGTTTCATTGCTACATATGTGATTTAGATGCCTGTGAGCCTAAGACGAGAGGTAAGAACCTGTGCAGCACATTGTGTAGTTCCTTGCATCTTTATCACCCTTCATTGTTAGTTAGGCATCTGCATTGCATGCTTTAAGTCAAAAAATACAAAAAAATCGGTGGACCGAGCTGCAACCGGTAAAACCTTTGTTTTTTTTACTTGACCTACAGTAGCCAGACCACAAAACCGGATGGATTCCCTATACCAAATAGTCAACGGGCTAGTTGGGAACGTTGATTGGAGAGAATCCCTTACTGTTGTCGCCTGCGAATTTCCAGGCCTCAACAGAGTAGTTTGGATTCTCTGTTTTGGAGTTGGGGGAGTTATATATGTATTTTAATAACTCATCAGAAAAATAATGGAGTTATTTGGAGTCATACAAGTCAAAATATGGAAGTTACAGCAAAACTAGTTATTTTCCAATGCAAATCTAGAGTAGGTTGACTTAAAATGAGTAAATATTAGCCATATAGAATTAGAATGTTATGAAACTTGAAGATACTGTAAATAATAAAATATAAGGAACATGAGGGTTGAAATAATTCTCGGAATATTCATAGAGGCCACCTCTCATAGCACAACTCCAAAATTATGACTTTAGAGCTAGGAAACCCAAGAAATTCGATCTCTGAATCTCACCAACTTTAGGAATGACCTGAAGGTGGTTTGAATATGATATTTAATAGTAAAATAAACATCAGTATACATATCATATCATATATATGTCTAAATATCCATTACGTTGCTCCAAAATTGCTAGAAGATCATATAACATAAAGAAGGAGAAAAAAGGAAGGGATGTCACTAATAGAAGGCCTCAAATCTCTCCAATATGATATGATAATGCACTGAAAGAGACATAAACCCCTGCAAAAAACCTCCTTAAATATTTGAAATATTCTCCTTAGCTTCAGTAAGAGCTGCAATAGAAGTAGGACGAAGACGGGAGAAGGGGAACAATGGACTTGGGGCACATCACCTATCACATGCCCCAATTTGCAAAAAAAAATTATATTATCTGAGGAAAATTGTGTTAAATTTTATGCTAAGTTGTAATTGATGACCCAGTAGGGTCAATAATATTTAATGTAAATTCAAAATATTTTATTTATAAATAAATAAATGAGGAGACAACAGCTTAGGAGAGCTGTTAAAAGAGTGTTTACTGGTCAATTGGTGGAGGAGACTAGGTGGAGAGCAAACTGATATTTGGCAACATCCTCAAAACCACTTCCAACTGTTCCAGGTGGAAAATTCCCTATATTTGTGGTCATGATTCCCCAAGAAAGTGGAATCAGAGAAGGTGGCCCATTTAATGAAAATTGACCCAAAAGACCTAGGCATTTCTATAAAATTTCCCATTTAAGAGAGCTGAGTCTGCATATTCTAGATAACTAATCATTCAAGGTGAATGAATTTACTCAAGAGAAATTAAATGGAGGGGAGACTGGAATGTATTAGAGGGGAAAACTATTGAGATTGATCTAGTTGCATCTTTTTAGTTGAAGATCATACTGCTGATGTTGAAATATTGTAACTTCGAAGAATATTCTAAATGTATCTTTTGTGGTCCCCGATGGTCCTACCAGGAGAATCACTTGTATTATCTTGTACCCCGATGCTTCTAATCAGAAGAACTAATAAGAGTCATGAGGTTCTCCCCTCTAATTGTAAAGGTGGGTCATTAGCACCCAGTGTGGTTACTTGAGCCTAAATGTGTAACTCGAGCCTACATGATTAACTCGAGCCTACATGTCGGATGAGTTAATTGAAGTGAACGGATGAATATAAATAGAGGTGTAGATCTCCTCATTTGAGACACACACACTCACTTGAGTAGTGCACTTGTGGAGGAGAGAAGTAGCTGGAGAAGGAGGAGGATCAGGTTTTTGATCTCCTTGCTGGTTTTATCTTTTACCTTTTTGGGGCATCTATATTGAGGAAGTTTTTGCTGGGTTTTTCCCTTTAGGGTTTTCCCAGGATAAATCTATGTTGTTCTTGTGATGCTGTTTCTTTCAGTGATCCTGTGTATATGATTTTGTTATAAAAATGAAATGAAATACTGATGTCTTAGCTAAGCATATGAAAAGTTAACATGGTATCAGAGCTAACCTAAACATGACAGCTTTCACAAGGAAAAATAGCCCTCTCTCTCTCCCCGAAAGAAATTAGGGATTCTTGCAGACGAATAATTTTTTGAGTGAGCCTAGCATAGGATTTCTCTCCTCATGAAAATCGAATTTTAGAGACCTGGATCAATATTTTTAGTTGGGTGAAACTCCAGGAAAGTCAAACCCTAGTTTGACCCCGAGCCAAAAAAACCCTAAATACTAAAACTGCTAAGTTTTGGTACATTCGCTATATCCCGAGATTGGAAAAGGTTCAGGAGTTGAAAATTGCAAAGGCTGAAGGTAAAATCCTGATTTACACTTTATCCGAATTTTAGCCTCAGATTCGCTATATTCTAGGAGATATGATCCCTCCAAGTTAGGGTTCCAGCCTCTTCCAGAATTCATCCCTAAATAGGACACCTGGGGAGAATTGTTGTAGCGTGGGCTACAGAGGTCCAAATGAAATTCCTGAAGATGTTCCAGAAATAGTACGGCATTTACTTTATTTTTTCCAAATTTCAGAACCTGAAGATGAACCAGAGACACATGGCATGTCGTACAACTTCACTATTCTGAACAGTCCTGTAACAAGTCACCTTGGGAAAATGATCATAAATCCCAATTGGTGAAACCAATTCTAATGAAACCTGTGTTGTTGGATCAAGGACATGCGAGTTACCACAGTATACCACAAGTGTCTTCCCTAAATACACTGAATATGTTTAATTCCTTGATCAAGCTATTTGAAGATAAGAACTTAAATCAGAAGATGGCTTTGAGAAAACAGTTGAAGAATGTGAAGATCTAGAATGCAGAACAACTTGAAGCGGTAGAAGAAGAAGTATGCAGAAGTGGTGATATCCACCTTGAATGGCCTCCCACAATCATGGGATTCATTCATGTGAATAATGTATGCCAGAAGTAAGTGATTACTTTCAGCTCGACTAATAAGAAGAGAAGAAGAAGATGGGAGCAATTGAAGATCAAGCTCTCACCATTCAAAGAAGATCCCTCAAGCGATGAGGAATATGAAAAAATCAATTCTTGAAGAACCTCTTATTCATATTTTCATTTGGATAAGAAATGATGATTTCATGAATGAAGAAGATGATAAAGCAGAATGATCAAGATGGAGTCTACCCACGAAACAAATAAAAGATAAGTATTCAATTGCCATTTCATGATATTGTTTTGTTATACATTTGATTGTATTCAGTTGATGTGTTATGCATGATAGATTGTTTACATTAATACTACTAATATTCATGTGATGGGTAAGTATCTCATGGCGCTATACAACTCTCCAGTGCTACTTATCAAACCTCTTTGCTGACATATTGGATTAGTGCACAATCTCAATGATGTCATGGTAGAGATGGAAGGCATCTAGAAAGTTTTTGTGAGATATGGATGAATGCTGTATTGGCTAAATAGTTCCATGATGCATAAGAATTTGTCGTTATGCATATGTTTTATGAAATAGTTCTAACCATGCAACTGGTGCATTTGAATTGTAGGAAAGGTCCTGTACAACCTCCTACAAGAAAAGAAGGATGAGACTTGTTCCGAAGAACAAGTGATGACAATTCAATAAACATGAATCTGAAGCTCCCAGGTTCAGAGACACCATGACGAAAGAAAGAGCTTCAGAGAGTGGTAGATCCACCTGAAAGGATGAAGACCACCATGGGTAAGAGAGATAACTCAAGATGAAGAAAAGAATGCTATAAAAGAAACTATGATCAAAGAATAACAGTTGATCATGGGGAATGATGTATATGATATGATTTCAAGACATAAAGGGAAGTACATAGTATCCTCCATATGGATCCACAAGAACAAGTGTACAAAGAAAGGTTCATGATTTGCCTCGAAAAGAATAGACTATGACATGACATACTCTATTGACCAGTATATATCAAGCATAGAACCACCTGTACAGAATAAAGAAGGAAGATAATACTCCACTTCAAGGGGAGTGACTATAGAATATATCTGATTTCGACATGATACGACATGATGGACAGCTTCTTGATGGATCAAGACTTTACCAAGATTAAAGAGGGTTCCAACCTTCAAAGTTGAATGCAGAAGACTAGGATATGTTGATGATCTAACAAGACGAACTCATGGAAGATGTTATGATGAAAGAATACTAGAATGATGTATGGCATATAGTTCCCAAACCAGAAGGAAAGAGTATTGTATCCTCCAAATGGATATACCAAATAGAGCATGCAGCTGACGGAGGTATCGAGAAGTATAAAGCAAGATTTGTGGCCAGAGGTTTCTTTCAGAAAAAAGGGAATTAAGTCTTAAGAGACACTTAATCCAGGAAGTAAGGTACACTTCCTTCAGAACTATCATGGTAGTTTCTTCCATGGTGAAGTAAAGACAAGCCTTCCTTAATGGTATGATTGAGAAAGGGTTTTTTCATTGAATAGTCATGAGGATTTGAAGTTGTAGCTAGATGGAATCACGTATGCAAGTTGAAGAAGGACCTCTATGGCCTGAAGCAATCTCCCAGAGCTTGGTATGGAAGAATAGATAGTTTCTTGTCGAGCATGGGATTCACCAAGAGTAAAGCTGATCCTAACCTTTATCTCAAGGTTGTAGAAGATGAACTTGTCATCCTGTTATTATATGTGGATGACTTATCCTTAACTGGAAATGAGAAATAGGTCATGGAAAGCAAGAAGAAACTAGCAGAAGAATTTGAGATGAAAGACCTTGGGTTAATGCATTATTTCCTAGGTCTGGAATTATGGCAAAGTTCAGAAGAAATATTTCTCAACCAGGGAAAGTATGCGGTAGAGATATTGAAGAGATTCAATATGTTGGAATGCAAAGTCATGGCCACACCAATGGACTCCAATCTAAATTTGTTAGCTGATGACTCATCAGAGTTAGTGGATATGACTCATTATAGACAGATCATTGGGTCATTGATGTACTTAACAAATACCAAACCAGACATTTGTTTTGCTTTGAACACCTTAAGTGAATATATTTTTCAACCAAGACGGGTTCACCTAGTAACTGTAAAACATGTGATGAGATATCTGAAAGGGACTATAGACTTTGGTTTATATTATGATGGTAGCCATGAGTATAGATTGTATGGCTACACAGATACAGATTGGGCTGGAAGTATCTTAGAAAGGAAAAGCACATTAGGTAGATGCTTTTGTTTGGGGTCTACTATGAGTTCATGGTTTAGCAGGAAACAGTCCAATATTTCTTGTAGCATGGCTAAAGCAAGATACATAGCAGATTGCTCTGCTAAGTTGTGAATCCATATGGCTTCGGAAGCTGATATCTGGTCTCTTTGAACTGAAGATGGATACTACAATGATTCTATGTGATAACCAGAGTTGTGATGACAGAGAACCACGTGTTCCGTCGTAACACATAGAAATCCGATATTTCTACATATGAGATAAGATGCAGATGATGATGTTTAAGTATTCCCATACTGAAGATATAGATGATGTTTCAGTATTTACATACTATAGATGCAGATGATGGTGATTCTATATTTCTATACTGAATATATAGATGATGATGTTTCAGTATTCCCATACTGAAGATATAGATGATGTTTCAGTATTTACATACTATAGATGCAAATGATGGTGATTCTGTATTTCTATACTGAATATAGAGATGATGATGCTTTCAGTATTTCTATACTGAATATATAGATGATGATGCTTTCAGTATTCACATACTGGAGATACAGATGGTGATAGTTCAGTATTCACATACTGAAGATGTAGATGATGATGGTTTGGTTGTTGATGTGCTAACGAAGCCTCTGTCTCGAGTAAAGTTCGAACACTTTCAAGACAAGCTTGGTGAGGTTCAGAAGAACCTTCCTCGAAAGGGGGAGTAGTGATGTTGCAGTGAGATTGTATCATCCCTGGGCATCTGCCCTAAAGTGATCCGGTGCTCGGTCCTCGAGAATGAAGAGGGATTGTATCATCCTGGGACATCTGTCCAAAATAGATTCGGTAACTTCGGTCTTCGTGAATGAGGTGGGATTGCATCATCCTTGAACTTCGGTTCAAAATGTATCCAGAGGTCTCGGCCCCCGTGAATGTGGTGGGATTGCATCATCCTTGAACTTCGGTTCAAAATGTATCCGGAGGTCTCGGCCCCTGTGAAAGTGGTGGATTGCATCATCCCTGAACCTCGGTTCAAAATTTATCCGAAGGTCTCGGCCCTCGTGAAAGTGGTGGATTGCATCATCCCTGAACCTCGGTTCAAAATGTATCTGGAGGTCTTGGCCCTCGTGAAAGTGGTAGGATTGCATCATCCCTGAACCTCAGTTCAAAATGTATCCGGAGATCTCGGTCCCCGTGAATGTGGTAGGATTGTATCATCCTTGAAATTCGGTTCAGAACGGATCCAGTGAACTTTGGTCATCGAGAAAGTGGTAGGATTATATCATCCTTGGAATTCGGTTCAGAACGGATCCGATGAACTTCAGTCATCGAGAAGGTGGTAGGATTGTATCATCCTTGAACTTCAGTTCAGAACGGATCCGGTGACTTTGGTACTCGAGAACATGTGCTGATCCCATAATTCCTAGAGGAAGGATTGTCTGAGTTCCACATCTGTGTTGATCCCGTAATTCCGAAAGGAAGGATCGTTAGTAACTCTGTAAAGACCTAAATCCCATTATTCCAAATGGAAGGATCATTGAATTGATCCCGTAATTCCAATAGGAAGGATTGTCTAAGTTCCACAGATGTGTTGATCCCGTAATTCCAATAGGAAGGATTGTCTGAGCTCCACATCTGTGTTGATCCCGTAATTCCGAAAGGAAGGATCATTAGTAACTCCGTAAATACCTAAATCCCCTAATTCCGAAAGGAAGGATCATTGAATTGATCCCGTAATTCCAATAGGAAGGATTGTCTGAGTTCCATAGATGTGTTGATCCCATAATTCCAATAGGAAGGATTGTCTGAGTTCCACAAATGTGTTGATCCCGTAATTCCGAAAGAAAGGATCGTTAGTAACTCCGTAAAGACCTAAATCCCGTAATTCCAAAAGGAAGGATCGTTAGTAACTCCGTAAAGACCTAAATCCCATAATTCCGAAAGGAAGGATCATTGGTAACTCCGTAAAGACCTAAATCCCATAATTCCGAAAGGAAGGATCATGTTGATGTTTTGATGATGCCGATGTTTTTATGATGATGATGATGTACTGATCAAAAGATCAAAGTGTGATGATGATGATGATATTTTGATGTTTTGATGATGTTGATGTTTTGATGATAATGATGTTTTCATGATGATGATGATGTTTTTTTTTATGATGATGATGATGTACTGATCAAAAGATCAGAGTATGATGATGATGATGTACTGATCAGAGTATGACGATGATGATGTACTGATCGAAAGATCAGAGTATGATGATGATAACGTACTGATCAAATGATCAGTATGTGATGATGACGACGTACTGATCAAAAGATCAAAATATCATGATGATGATGCTGTTCGAGAATTGAAGTATGATTATGGTACTGATCATGATGTTACCGATCAGGTTGCTGATCGAAAGAACAAAATGCTGAAGAAGTTGTTGCTGATCAAAAGATCAAAGTACTGAAGATGTTGCTGATCGAAATGTTGAAGATGGTGTTGCTAATCGAAATATCAAAGTGCTGAAGATGTTGCTGATTGAAATCTTTAAGATGTTGTTGCTGATCGAAAGATCAAAGTACTGAAGATGTTGCTGATCAAAATGCTAAAGATATTGTTGCTGGTCGAAAGGTCAAAACACTGAAGATGTTGCTGATCGAAAGGTCAAAGTGCCGAAGATGTTGCTGCTGATTGAAAGGTCTAAGTGCTGAAGATGTTGTTGTTCAAAAGGTCAAAGTACTGAAGATGTTGCTGAATATGTTGCTGAAGGTGTTGCTAATCAAAAGGTCAAAAGATGTTGATGCTGATCAAAGAGTTGTTGTCGTTGAAAATTGAAGACGAAGACTATATGATGTTGAAAAGATTCCAATGATTTATAGATGTGTTACCCTGATGATGTTGATGATGTCCTCTCCTACTATTTTTGTTATTGTTGTAGAATACCCTTCTCGTTAAGGGGGAGTGTTGAAATATTGTAACTTTGAAGAATATTCTATATGTATCTTTTGTGGTCCCTGATGGTCCTACCGGAAGAATCACTTGTATTGTCTTGTACCCCGATGCTTCTAATCAGAAGAACTAATAAGATTCATGAGGTTGTCCCCTCTAATTGTAAAGGTGGGTCATTAGCACCCCAGTGTGGTTACTTGAGCCTACATGTGTAACTCGAGCCTACATGATTAACTCGAGCCTACATGTCGGATGAGTTAATTGAAGTGAAGGGATGAATCTAAATAGAGGTGTAGCTCTCCTCATTTGAGACACACGCACTCACTTGAGCAGCGCACTTGTGGAGGAGAGAAGTAGCTGGAGAAGGAGGAGGATCAGGTTTTTGATCTCCTTGCTGGTTTTATCTTTTACCTTTTTGGGGCATCTATATTGAGGAAGTTTTTGCTGGGTTTTTCCCTTTAGTGTTTTCCTAGGATAAATATGTGTTGTTCTTGTGATGTTGTTTCTTTCAGTGATCCCGTGTATATGATTTTGTTATAAAAATGAAATGAAATACTGATGTCTTAGCTAAGCATATGAAAAGTTAACACCTGAGAGCAGATTTTTATTACTAAGGTAATTGAACCATTCAGGTGAAAGAGGTTTTACAATTGCATTCTCCACCCAATTCTTAGCCAAGAAGACCAAGAAAAAGCTCGAGGGTCCTGAGGAAGCGTTGTTTGAGTGCTCTCCAGGAGATTGGTAGGGAGTAACGGCCTCCTTAAGCTGTTGTCGTCTTATCCTCAACAGGTTCTATTTTATTTTAATTGTCTTAGTTAAGTAAATATTAGTTTATCTATTACATGCATGTTAAAAGTTTAGGGTTTATGAATGAAAGATGTGAAATTTTATATTCAGTAAAATTATAGATTATAGAAGAAATGGGAATAAGTATGTATTTTACTGAAGCAGATAGAAATTAAATTTCCAATTTGTGTTTTTCCACACCTGAACTCAGGTCGTACTTTAGCACAGTTGGATTTCTTAGATAAATGAAATGATTCTTTTATTTGGAATATAAACAGTATATAGGATTATTTTATTTGATTATGAACAGTGGATAGAATTTACTTCAAAGCTTATAATTTGTACTAAATATCAGTGTTATGTATTGACTACTTTAATTTATTGTAACTAACTACATCAAAGAAATAGGTCTAAAAGAAGAAGTAAATATTATAGATATTTCAGTATTAATTAACTGATAAAAATATAAATATCATAGTTAACAGAAGTAAGGTAAGAAAACTAATATTTAGGAAAATTTGTAAAAGAAAAGAAACTAGTAAAACTGTTTATAAACATTATCATTACAGATTAGTGTGTTACAACCAGAATCAAAGGATTATTTTATAATATTTGTTAATTAATTATTGACAGCCAACGAAAACTCTAAGTATTTCTTAACTATAATTTAGAGGTAAGAGACTTTTAAATTTATCCAGGATTTTCTATTTTTGTTTTCTTAAAAGTAGTATCAAAACTTTAACTGTAAGTTTATCTCATCATTCTTATTTTCTATTTGAAAAACAGAGTCAAAAAATCTACAAGTAGAAACAATAATTTCATAACACTGCAAGGTTTATATTATTTCCTTTAACCGAGTTCTAGAAATTACCATGATCTTCTAAAACAGAGCTCAAAATAATTTATAATTTACAGAGTAGTAATGAATAAAATATACAGGTAAATAACGAACAATTTACACTAGTAATTATAAACCATGTAAATATAAATCTCAAATCCAGGTAGGCTTACAGCCTTTACAAATTCAACGGTCGAAACCCTTTCTATTAAGAAAACCAATTACACAAAAGTCTTTGTATTAAACTATAACTAGTTTACATTACGGACTGAAAGAGTAAAAACCCCACAAAATTTACATCTAGACTGTTTCACAGTATTCATTCTTAAACCAAATATAGATAAATATTTAATATTAACAGTAAATTACAATACTAACAGGTTAGGGAAAACCCTTTCCACAGTTTCATTCTCTTAAAGTTCAAATAGAAAAACCGAAGCAACGAGACAAGAAATCACATAAACATATCTGAGCACAGAGGAGGATTTTATAAACTTCACAAAAGTATTACATCATTAATCCGTAAGGCTGAAAAAATTTTCACCGAAACCTCACTTATACCACAACTTCAAAAGTTTGTGCAACCCAGCGATGTATCGACAGGGTTTAAAAACAAAAACATGGATTATAAACAACAAAGTAAACATAATAACTATCAGAGAGTTTGTATCTAGGATTCCAATCATAGTAACCTTCAACCAACCCATTTCACAAGTAGGGAGAACCCACAACGAGACTGAGGCTTACCGATTTAAAATCCCATAGAGGTAACTAAAGGACGAGCCTGTTTTCCATCCAAGTATGGAGCTTTCAGTGTAGCCTGCAAGTTTAAACCAAACGATATTAAAAACTTGAAGTAATGATTTATTAAAATCCTAGAACTTAGTAATTAAATTTACAAAAGGAAGGAAAGCAGAGTTAAGTGTTTACCTGTGAGTAAAAGTAATTGAAGCTGAGAAAGAACTGTCACCAAGAAGCAAGCAAACCCTCATTCCAACCCTGTGACAGAGGAAGCAAGGATACAACACTCAATCTCTATGATGCCAAGGTAAAGAAAGAACAGATACAAGGGTGAAATCCTTTTACAGGCTTCGAGCCAAGCGAGGAAATTAAAAACCACGCACACTGTGTTTCTAAACTCACAAAAGAAACTGAACACACAGACCACGAACCCCTTAAACACTTGCACAGTAATGCAGCACAGTATTGCAAACTACGAAACCATCAAATGAAGAAGGAGTAGGCCTCTCATGACCGCAAATATTTTTCACAGCGCAGCTCACAGGACACAAACCGTCGAAGAAAAATGCAAGAGAGTAGGGTTTCGATGTGTTATACGTCAACAATGCATGGTGGAGAATTATCCATGTGCCCTTCTAGAAATATCACCAAGAGTGGGTCATTTTCAATAGTCAAACACTGCACATCGAAAATGAATTATATTATTGCCAATTGTTTCAAATCATACCATCGACTATAGTAGAAAGGTGCATATCCTTTGCCAATAATACAATTATAAAGATTCAACCATAATATAATGTTACTTATGATTGCTCTTCATGTTTACTTTGCCATCGATCATTTGGATAAATTTATTTCATTGCTTACTATGTCAATCATGCTTTTTGATAGACCATGCTTTCGAATTTAGGATACTATAGGAACAACACTTGTAATGTTCTACATTTAGTTCAACCTTATGATAGTAGTTTTTAGGTAGTGAAACTACCTTATGTTATACATAGTATTTTTGTTATGCCCTAGTATTATAAACTGTAACTCAGTATAGTATGATAACATTACAAGAACATTTTCATTATGGTTACAAACCAAATACTATGTACACAGCTTGTCCACTAGCTGTGTAAGAAGATAATCGCATTTGTAAACAATTCAAATGTGTTGGTATTGTTCACGACTAGTAAAGGAGAAACAGAGTAGGGTTGTGTTGTAATTACAATATCTTTCATAAACCAATAGCTTTAAACTTTTCACATAAAACTCGATGCTGATAAATGAAGGAGTCTTCAAGAGACTGAAGACAAACCTCAATGCACAAGTTTCTCTTAACAAAACTAACAACTCATGGTAAACTTTATCTTTGAAAAATATAAGATTATGTCCATACATAAAGAGTAATGCACTTGAGTTTTAAAACATGACAATAGCAACAAGATCATGATACTAAAAAGGTAATCTTATGTCAAGATCATGAGCTCTATGCTCACTATATGAATCTATAACTAACTAGGTATTATAATCCTTACGACAGAAAGAAACCTTGGCAGAACTCATTCTTGTAAAATGGCATTAAGTATGTTAAGAATAATAGCTTTTATGGCTTAAATATAAATACTGACACATATCCAAAACAGTGAAGGAAATTACTTTACCTCATCGGAGTATTGCATTTAATAATCAATTTATCTATTAGCATCTTATCTTGCTTAAGAAGTACATCGTGACTTAGTTCAAAATAAACTCCTACTTGATCATATGCTTACCTACTGAACCTGTAAGAACCAGCGATCCTTTTGAGTTAGCAGAATGCTAAGTAAGCCCCAAACTTCAAACATGGTTTCTCACCTTCTTGACAAAAATAAAATCATCAGTACAGCTAACAACAACTAAATGCAAGTCATTTTTATATAACTTATAGAAAATAAAGTTGTATTAGTTTTTTTTTTCTGTATTTGAAACTAATCATTACAAATTGTTAAATTGTTTCATTTTCCACTAACCGCTAGCAGTTACTAAACTGCGATATCAGACATTTTATGTCACTAATTTTTTTTTTACTTTTTTATGAAATTTTGGGGTTATGACATGTGGTATCAGAGCACAAGGTTCAAACACTAGGCCTTGATGAAGCTCAACTTGCTTATATGGAACAGTGAATTTAAATCATTTTACTGATGTTGTTTTCTTTTAATGTTATCATCAGAGAAATTTGTTTCTGAGTTTAACAACAGGTATGGAAATATTGGAGGAATATGCGGAAAAGGAATCTCCCTATACTAAACAAGATAATTTACAAAGAGAACCTATACAAGAAGACATAACCACTAATTCCTCGGAAATTTTACAAACAGTAAAAGAATTAAAATCTGAAATGGAATCTGTTAAAAAAGAAAATGAGAGGATTCTAAGAGCTCAAGAGGAGCTGAATCAAATCTTAATAGAAATATTTCATACTGATGGAAGGGGTAAAAGCGTTGATTCTGAAGATATAAGTTACCAACATAAGTATAAAAAGACTAAACAGATTAAAAATGAAAGTAGCTCATCTTCCGAAGTATTTGGTGATCAACGTAATTCTCATTATACTAGTGATAGGAGTGAGGATAACCACCATACTATAAAAAGAAAATATAAACCTTATGAAGAAATATCTGGGGAGTTTAAGAAGATCAAGCCACCAACATTCAATGGAGAAAATAAAAAAGGGGAGAAAGCGGAATCCTGGTTACCTTGGATGAAGAAGTACTTCCAGATTTATAACTATTCTAACCAATTAAAAGCTAGGATGGCTATTTATAATCTCACAGGGAAAACTGATATATGGTGGCAAGATTTAAAGAGAGTGAAAGGTATAAGAGAGAAGAACATAAATTGGAGTACATTCAAGAAATACTTTAAAAACAATTTTTTATCTGAACAGTACTATGAATAAAGGGCTAAAGAATTCTATGAGCTAAAACTAGGTACAATGACTATGAAAGATTTGAACAATAAGCTTTTAAGTCTACTTAAGTATGTGCCATACCTTGTGGATGAAAAACCGAAGGTACAGTGGTTTCTCAGCTGTTCACCTTATCACATAAAGGATAGGATTGAGTATGACAATCCAAAAACCTTGGAAGAAGCTATGAGGAAAGCAAATTTCTGTTATTAACAGAATCGGAAAAAGGAAAGTATGGCCAACAGGAAGGCCAAAAAGAATAATAATTATGATCAAAAGAAGAAAGAGTTTGTGCCTAATCGGAATTCTAAAAATAATAATGCCAGAAATTTTTCTAATAATAAAAATTTCCAGGGGAATAAGAATAATTCACAGAACAATCAGAACAATCAAAAAAATAAAGAGCCTACTAATAATCACAGTAATTACACAAAGAACTTTGAACGAAAAGTACCCGTAAAGTGTTGGGAATGCAATGGTCCACATTATGCCTCAGTCTGTCCCAATTGGAAAAAGATTGTCAACAATATCCATACAATATAGGAGGAGATGACTGTTGGAGATTTAGTGAGGACTATGCCCAGGATCAATGCAGCTTTGGAGAATTGGAAAGCAGACTGTCAAATTTCCATGGTGGAAGTAGAAGGTAAGATAAATAAAACACCCATAGCTATTTTAATTGATCCAGGAGCTAGTTTAATCTATATTTCTCCTAATTAGTTAAAAAAGTGTAAACTTCCTGTTGAAAAGTTTGCAAGTTCTTGGTTAGTTCAGTTAGCTACTGGTGCAAGGAGAAAGGTAACTAGTTTTGTAAAGAATTATGCAGTAACTATGGATCAATTTGAAACTTTTGTTAAGCTTAATGTACTACCTCTAGGTTCATACGATGTACTAATTGGTATGGATTAGTTAGAGGAGCATAGGGTGGCCTTAAATTGCTATGATAAAACCTTTACTTGTATAAATAATGATGGAAAACTAATAAGCGTAAAGGGAATCCCTAGGAAAACAACTGTAAGGCATATTTCTTCTCTACAGCTTAAGAGAGTTGTTAGGAAAGGTTGTAAGGCTTATGCAATAACAGTAAGCAATGAGGAAAATCTAAACAACATAGATAAATTAAAATTTGAGGATATACCAGTTTTAAAGGAATATGCAAATGTATTTCCAGAAGAAATTCTAGGACTGCCTCCAAAAAGGGAACTAGAGTTTAACATTGAGCTGGTACCTGGTGCAGTGCCCAGCTCAAAGGCCCCTTATTAGATGAATATACTTGAACTTAATGAACTTAAGTCACAATTAAAAGAACTTATTGACAATAATTATATTTGACCTAGTGTGTCTCCTTAGGGGGCACCTGTCATCTTTGTTAAGAAAAATGACAGAACTCTACGACTCTACATAGATTATCGTTAATTGAATAAGATGACTATCAAGAACAGATACCCGCTACCTCGCATAGATAATATATTTGATCAACTACGTGGAGCCACAGTATTCTTAAAAATTGATTTATGGTCGGGATATCACCAAGTTAGAATTAAAGATGAAGACATATTTAAAACAACTTTTAGGACTTGATATGGACATTACGAGTTTTTCGTCATGCCATTCAGGCTTACTAATGCTCCAGTTGTTTTTATGTTTCTAATAAATAACGTAATGCATAAATACCTGGATAAATTTGTGGTCGTGTTTATCGACGATATATTAATTTATTCAAAATTTGAAGAAGAACATAAAGAACATTTAAAAAATTTCTTGCAAGAGTTGCGAGATCATCAACTCTTTGCAAACTTTAGTAAATGTGACTTCTTTAAAGATAAAATCCAGTACTTAGGTCATGTGGTGACTAAAGAAGGAATTTCGGTGGATCCCGAAAAGATAAAGGCAATTGAAGATTGGCTAGTTCCTAAAGACGTAACTGATGTCAGATCATTTATGGGGATTACCGGTTATTACCGAAGTTTCATCGAAGGGTTTTCGAGAATCGCAAATCCGATAACCTCTTTGCAGAAAAAGGGAAAGAAATTTGATTGGAATCAGAAGTGCGAGGATAGTTTTAAAAAGTTAAAACCCTTATTAACCAGTGCACCAATTTTAAGAATAGCTGATCCAAATAAAGATTTTATAGTATGTACTAACGCCTGCAATGACGATTTAGGTGGAGTATTGACTCAGGAAGGGCATGTCATTGCTTATGAGTTTAGAAAATTGAAAATTCATGAAAAGAATTATGCAACCTATGAATTGGAATTAGCTGTTTTCATACATGCTTTAAAGATGTGGCGTCACCATTTAATTGGAAGAAAAATTATCTTAATGACGGATAATAAGGGATTAAAATATCTATTAGATCAACCTAACCTGAATGCTAGACAAGCTAGGTGGTTAGCTTTTCTAATTGAATATGATTTTGAAATTCAACACATTAAAGGGAAAATAAATAAAGTTGTTGATGCATTAAGTAGAAATGCAAAGCTGAATTTTACAGTAGCTATCAGCACTTATACAACAGATTTGGAAGAACAGCTTAAATCAGGGATAGAACAAGATGAAAATTACCTAAAGTTACAAGCAAAAGCAAAAGAAAATCCAATAGAAAGTCTAAGTACAGGGTACAGCTTGAATGAAAAAGGATATTTACTGTATAAAGACAGAATATATGTACCTAATGTACATAAGGTTAAATTATTAATTCTAGACAAAATCCATAAAATGCCTTACTCAGGCCATTCGGTTTATCAGAAAACTATAACCATGTTAAGAAAAGAATATTTTTGGCCAAACATGAAGACTGAACTGGCAGAATATATTGCTAGATGCTTGGAATGTCAGCAAGTAAAACCTAAACATCAGCATCCAGCTGGACTACTTCAGCCTTTGCCCATTCCTAACTAGAAATGGGAGATAATTAGTCTTGACTTTGTTACTGGACTACCTAAAAATCAGAACTTAAATGAATCCATAATGGTAGTGGTTAACAAATTGAGTAAAGCAGCCCATTTTATACCTGTAAAAACTACTTATAAAGCTGCAAACATAGCTGATATCTTTTTAAAGCAAATATTCCGATTGCATGGAATACCGAAGGTTATAATTTCAGACCGAGACCCTAAATTTACAGGTAACTTTTGGAGATCTCTGTTTAAAGAATTAAATACTATGCTGAATTTTGGTACCTCATTCCATCCTCAAACTGATGGATAGAGTGAAAGAGTAAATTAGGTATTGGAAGATTTACTAAGAATGTATGTAAAGGATCAGCCAAGTAAATGGGAATATTATTTACACCTGTTAGAATTTTCTTATAATAATAATTATCAAGCTTCAGCTAGATATAGTCCTTTCGAAATTCTGTATGGAAGGAAATGTAACACTCCCATATCTTGAAGTAATCCAGTGGACAAGTTAGTATTAGAACCTGAATTATTGAAAGAAATGGAAGAAATTGTAAAGCAGGTACAAGGTAATCTGAAAATTGCACAAGATCGAAAAAAAAGTCAAGCAGACCTTAAAAGAACTCCAAAAGAGTCCCAGGTAGGTGAACATGTTTTCATTAAGGTGAGACCGAAAAAGAGTTCTTTGAGGTTGGGTAGTTGTGCCAAACTAGCACCTCATTATTGTGGTCCTTTTGAAATATTGTCCAGGATCAGACATGTAGCCTATAAGTTAGCTTTACCACCAAATTTAAGAGTTCACAATGTTTTCCACATTTCTGTATTAAAGAAATATGTGCATGATGCTACTCATGTTATTCACTGGAATGATGTACAGGTGGAACCCGAAGGATATTTTTTGGTGGAACTGGATTGTATCCTCAAGCGGAGGGAGATCACACTTCAGAACCGCACCATTGGTCAAGTGAAGGTGCAATGGAAGCACCTTAGTCTAGAGGAAGCCACCTGGGAATTGGAAAGTCATATGCGGGATGCATATCCAATTCTATTTCAGGGGAACTCTGAGGACGAGGAATAAATAAGATCGAGGACAATGTTATAATTTAAGGGGGTGTGTATGTCACATGCCCCAATTTGCAAAAACAATTTTATATTATTGGAGGAACATTGTGTTAAATTTTATGCTAAGTTGTAATTGATGATCCAGTGGGGTCAAGAATATTTAATGTAAATTCAAAATATTTTATTTATAAATAAGTAAATGAGGAGACAACAACTTATGAGAGCTATTAAAAGAGTGTTTACTAGTCAATTGGTGGAGGAGACTGGGTGGAGAGAAAACTGACATTTGGCAGCATCCTCAAAACCACTTCCAACTGTTGCAGGTGGCAACTTCCCTATATTTGTGGTCATGATTCCCCAAGAAAGTGGAATCAGAGCAGGTGGCTCATTTAATGAAAACTGACCCAAAATACCTAGGCATTTCTATAAAATTTCACATTGAAGAGAGCTGAGGCTGCTCATTCTAGAGAAGTGACACTACTACATTTCGACCAAAAATCTGACGGCCGTCATGTCGGATTTTCGACACTTTCCTGTCGCATGTACGACACTTTGATTTTTTTTTAAGCGTCAGAAACTTGTCGTCGGTTATCCGACACCTAAGTAACCGTCAGTTAAGCGACACCTAAGTAACCATCGGTTAAATGTAAAGTGTCGCTTAAGCGACAGAATATCTTCGACGGTAGTGAAATTTTTTTGAGAAAATAGCCTTTATACCGTCGGTAAAGCGACAGAATGGCCGTCGGATAAGCGACGAAGATAACGGTTAGGAGTCGGATAAGCGACAGGAATAATCGTCGCTTAAATGATGGCTATAAAGAGTAAGCGTCGAATAAGCGACATAAATAACCGTCGCTTAAGCGACGAATATCAAGAGCAAGCGTCGGATAAGCGACATAAAGAACTGTTGCTTAAGAGACGAATATCAAGAGAAAGCGTCGGATAAGCGACATCTATAGCCGTCACTTAAGCAACGGCAGGGAATTTTTTTTTTTTTTAAATTTTAAAAATACCTAGCTACAGCACATGATAAAGCCTTGCAAAAGTAATATCTACTCCAATAATACAGTTGCTTGCTTTTCTTTACTCCAATAATACTTGAACAAATTTCAAAAAGTGATATTCTGAATATTATTTTTTAGACTAACAAAAAACAATTATTTGTTCCTCGGGATTATCTGTGCCCAGACTGAATTCCATGTGTTTGTTGCTATCATTTTAGGTTTTGCCACAATTTCTTTAGATTTTGATAATCTGGTACTTCTCTTAGGTTGTGTCCATTAAGCTTTAAGATCATATTCCGATCGTCATTGGTATCTCATAAGAAAAAGATGATCCAAGCCTACATTAGAATGTGTAGTAAGTTTATATTCAACATGCAAGTTTCATAGAAAAATAGCTACTGTTCGATTAAACATTTCAGTTTTTCTTTAGAGCTGTTTTGGCAACATTGCCTAGAAATACTATAGAATTTGCTCCTCAAAAAGTTCAGTGGTCTCATTGCTAACTGGCTTTTAGATCATTTAAATGTTACAAATAATGGCCACTTTATCATACATATCAGAAGATCAACTCCGTAACAAAGAGAACTAGCTGAAAAAACTATTGACCATCAATGAACAATCAAAGAATGCCTATGTACATTTAGAACTATTGTGCTGGCCCTCTGTGTTAATAACTCAATTAGCAACATGCCCCATGATTTTCGCACAATTTCATACCAACTTAAAAATTAGAAATAAATACATATAAGAAATTTAGGTAGAGGAGGAAACAAGCAAGGATGAGAAAAGGATGGGAGTTACTCATGGAAAAGTATTAATGTGGAACAAAATCCCATCACAGAAAAGTGTGGAGTTACTCATCGCTACTACTTGTGCATGGCTCCGACCATTCGTGGGAGGAAACCTGAGAATCTGAGTGGAGCCAGTTACAAGCACAATGTATCTTCCCTCTATCGTTGTTTCTTGCCAATACATGGAATCCAAATTTGCTTCTCACACAGAAACCACTATGAACCATAATCCCTTAATCAATAGCTCATGCAATTCCACGCAGGTGCCGCTGATGAACTGTCCTCTGCAATCTACTTCCTCCAAGCCTTGTGATAGCATCCACTCTGAACCATAATCCCTTATTCAATAGATCCTGCAATTTCACACAGGTACCACTGTTGAACTATCCTCTGCATTCTCAATTGGGAACAGCTCCATTAAAAAAGGATCTCTGCTCAATTCGTAAAGATCAAACCTTTATATCAAAGAGGAAATTTAAAAAACAACTGAAAATACACAGACATCTAGATACCCTCATACTGAATTGAATATATATGCTTATTTCCTTCCTTGAATAATCTCAACTGTCAATGTTTAATGGGCAATCAACAACCATTTGAGAGCTGTCCAAAGTAGTAAGGGTATACTCCATTCAAATAAAGATTTCTCCTCGGATTGACAAAAGTATTGACAAATAATCCATGGCTGAAGCAATGATATGCTTCATCCACTTATTTTTCAGTGGCTTTCTATCCCATGTCAGTGCCCACAAAATGCTGGTGTCAACATTCAAGAGCTGTTCCAGAGAATACATCATAAAACTGCAAAGAAATTAATAGCAAATCATCACCCATGGAAAAGATAGGATATTAAACAGAAATAAGTGTGCTTCACATATTTTCTAATTTCATAAATTTTAAATTTCGATGAAAAGCAAGGTTGAAACAGAGCAGACACACTCTTATAATGGCCATGGTGGGCAATAACCTTGCACTGCAGCAACTACTTGCAGAACAACTTACTACTCCAAATCAGAGAAACTAATAACTAGATCACTGCAGAAAGTTGTAAGTTGTAACACAGTCCAATGGACAAACAAGGGTGTAGTGGATAAAATAGGGAATTGACAGATCAGGGGGGTTGAATTGGTCAAAATCGGCAGTTAAACCTTCAATTCAATTCAGAATGGGAATCTCTCGAGTTCCATTCTCAGCCCGTGAGTTTCAGTGCTCTTTTACGAATGCTACAGCCGCAGCTTTCAGTTGATGAAAGAATGGAGGGGGCTGGTGTTTCAGATATGTCCTATGAAAAACACTTCCTTGAACATTTTCACAAAGCATGCTTTAACCTGTTACATGAACTTGTTATGAGGCGTGCCTTATCCATTGAACTTGAAGAACACCTAGTAAATCAAGTTCTGAAGGTAGAGGATGGGAGGTTTGCTTATACTGATGATGCTCTTGTTCTTGTAGCTCGCATTCTTATTATAAGGACATCCACAGGGTCCATTTTGGGAGATGACTCCTTAAGACTCAAAATCTCCAAAGGCTACGCTGGTTTTGGCAGCAAAACAGCCAGAAAGCACAATCTGGCGCTTTTTATTTGCATTGCTTAAAAGCAGTAGTTTAATAGAAGATTTTGGTTCAGAAGTTTATTTCCTACAAACTTAAACACAAACTTATACTATGCAACTTGTTTAATACAAAGCTGGTAACTTCTATCATGAGCCAAAAAAAATCTTCGAACTGGTCTTTTATGGATAATTTGCAATCTTTTAAGGATAATTTGCAAATAAGAACTGAAAATCCCTTCCAAATAATCATACATGATAAGCATTAGAATTTTGCATTATAATAAAATAAGCATGCCTTTACACAATGTCACTTAAATTGCAATTAAGCTGGATATGTAACAACCAAAGAATGTTACCTCAGTTCTCGAAAGGTTTGTTTTTTGCAACTGAATGCCAGGACAAGAATAGCCCTTGCCATCCTTAAGCTCCTTTTGTTCACCATAAGCTCTCGTTTTTTAATCACAAACAACAATCTTTGAGGAGAGCACATTTTTAGTACAATCATCCTCATCTGAGGAAGATAGTATTACTAGTTGACGGGGCCTCTTTCCCATCATTCCCATCCATAGGATTCAGAGTCTCAGACTGCTTGTGTACAAATCTTCATTGCCATAAATAGATGGGACCAACAACAGATGTAAAAGAGCAGATAAAAACCACTCCAAATTTTAGAGTTTGGTAAAACGCTGTTTCAGGTATTTCTTCCCATGGCCTATCAAAACAACTATATGATCTATTTGCAATCCATAGATCATCAGATCCTAAACCTGTACATGATAAAATGCACTTGTTAAAAAATTCTAATCAGAATTTATTCTTAAGTAAAAACACTGAACATCATAAATCTATACTGCAAATAAATATTAAGGACCCAAATTCATAAACTAATTATATCCTTATTTGGAATGCTAAACGAATAAGCTTTGGCACACTCCATGCTTTTCGTAAATTTTAAAACATAAGACAATAGATAGAACAAACTAGATCTTCTCACATTCCTTTCCTGGAGGTGAATAATAGACTTAAAAGTCTTTATCTGTACTTTGAACTTGTTTGAAGTTCAACCATTAGGATGAGTGTATAGACTTTATCAGTTACAATGTAGGACAAGAAAGCACAACAAAGAAAGAAACAGTGACTTTGGTAGATGGTCCTGCCACAAGATCCAAGGATAATTGCTCCACTACTTAATTATATCCACAATATAAGTCTTACTGCCAAAATCAATCAGAGTTATATGTTATCTAAGAAATGGTGGAATGCCTAGCTACTCTGAATTTATCTATGGTGCTCCTTATATTTGTGAACTCAAACCAGCATTTCCTCACACCTGTAAGCCAAATATTTCTGCTCTGCTAGGTCTTTTATAACTAGCAACAGTTCAAGCTGTATAATCCATCACATAAATAATGCAGAAAGTTGAAGCACATAGAAACTTTTGTCCAGCGAAATGACACATCCACTCAGCTGGGAAAAATGTGAGATTGTGTGCGGCATGCCACATTATTTGCCAAAATATTGGAAAACTTAGCCTTGCTACATGATATACATTCATAGAATGAAAAAACACAGTGCATTTTGCTTTATGCCATTCATTACAAGAGTTAGAGGTTGATTATAATATTGACTATTGATGTGCCTCTGCCATTTACCCACTTTGTAGCACTATTGTAAGTGCCTTGCTAGCTCCCTTTCATCAATTGGGCATCTCTCTTCCACTATGCCCCATTTGTAAAACGGTTTCATAAGCATAACAGCAGAAACTGTTTTCTGTAGTGTACTCAAAGCTGAAAGACATGTGTTCGGATCAAGTGAAGAGAATTGTGACAACAGGATGGAATGCATGCGTTCGAGTACTTTAGCAAGCAGTTGTGTTGTCATTGAGCTAGAATGGTGCGCTCTACGGGTGGTTATATTCATGAATTAGGAGTATAACAGCAGTTACACAAGGACACATGCATTGTTATTCTAGAGATCTTTATTATATTGGAAGGTGAGCAAATGTATTATAGGAGTTAGATTTCACCTTATCTGACTCGCAGTTCAGGAAGAATACACCATGCAAGCTATTTCGAGATCTTTTATTATCCACTGCACATTAAAGGGTAAGGCGCACTTGTGAAAGTATGTTTGAAATTATTTTCCATGCAGATAAGACATAGAGTTAAAGTAGAGGTAATTGGATATTCATGGAACAGTGGAAGGGCATGGGGGTTGTGCTCATCTTGGCTGCTAGTTTTGGCAGTTATTTAGTGGCTGAGGTTAAGGGTGTTCTAGGCCAGCATGCAGGACCAAGCTACTTGGAGAATTGCACATTTTTTTCAAGTGTAGTGATCATACCATAGCATATTTTTCGATATCTTAAAAAATTTGAGTGGACTGATATTCATTGTTGTTTTGGGATGCATGCGATTTATCACACTAGAACATTATCCACAACAGATATGCAGCTACAGAGTCAGTTTTCATACTATTCTTAATAGCAGGTGGCTGAGGTGTATTCATACAATAGCATGCATGCATGATGGACTGTAGGTGCAAGGTGCAATAATAAGACTGCATTTACTGCTATTTGGGGGAACAGCGTGTAGTTTTCAAGGAGATGGAGACCTAATTAATGATCATTTTTTACTGTATTGGGGTTGGATACTGGACAATAAAATCTCTGGCATTGGAGATTCAGAATTGATATAATTGTGATTGCCTAAAAGTCTGGCGGATGACTAAAAATTTTGGTCTACAATTCCTTCTCTTTCCCATGTATAGTTCTCTGTTAATGATGCTTACAACTTCCTTGTTCAGTCTAGTCAAGTTAAATTCATGATATTGTGTGGGTTTCCTCTGATTAAGAAGCTACCTCTGATTAAGTTTGAACAACCTAGATAGGGTTTTATCTTACAAAAGGATTATGTGTTAATGTAGACGAAAGTAATCTTACCTAATAGTGTGTCAAAAGCCTTCCTGATTCAACATGTCCCTCAGCCAGTCTTAACCTTTTGTCTAAGTTTTCAAGAATACTGACCTGTTTCTCTTGACCATCAAAAGCATCATTGCTTCCCAGAATGTACAAGAAAATTAACTCAAACAATACAATTTAACAAAAAAATAGTATACAAACACAGTACTTATTGCATGTATCATATCCCAGAATGTGCCACGCGGTGCTTACGACAAGGGAAGTCTCTGTATATTGAAGGAAATGACCTTCAATGTAATAGAAATTCAGAACTTTGGAATACATTTTTCTCTAGATTTATTAAAAAGCACTTTATACTATTTACTCCACATCCAGCTCCATCTCTGGTTGCAAAAGATGACATCAGAGCCCGGTGATCAGGTCACTTTCTGTGAATACTTAGATTTGAATAGGATAAAATTGTGGTATGCAACAAAAAAAGCAAGAGGAGAGGGACAGCCATATTCCCCAAGATTGGTATACCCCAGAGCAATGATAAGTCCTTGGACTTTCCCTAGTCAACGAGAAGGAGGCCACCATGTGCTCCAACTCATAGAAGCAGTTACATTCCTCTCCCATACGTTTGCCTTTAATAGACATGTTTGATACAAATGATAGAAAGCAGGTTGATGTTGCAAATGGTAGGTTGTATTTTTGCTGTAGCAGCCTTTAATTACTGCCATCTACGACCAGTTCGAAGAAAACACATAAATGGAAAATAACGCATCCAGTCATGAGAAACTCCACACTTTTATTTTGAGTGAGGAGAAAGATCCCATTGAAATGATACTATAAAACAAGAGGCAATAAATACTAATTACCTTGCCATTTTGTATGTAATCATCCAGTTGCATGTGATCCTTTTTATGCTTATGTCGCTCATTAAGGGGATGGGGATCTTCAAGAATGTCAATTTTATCAAACTGAAAATCACCTACTCCAGGAACATGGACCTGTAAAATAGAGGAGAAAATGTTCTTAGTTTCACAGACATAAAAAAGCATAGATGTCAAGAAAGACACATTTGTAAGATACCATGCCAGCTGATTAATAGAAAGATTGTGTGCCCGAACATAACCTAGGAAAACACATGCCTATGTAAACCAAGAAATCTCCAATCTTACCCATTTTTTGCACATCTTGCAGCAAATTTTTAGACCTTCATGTAGCATCAATGGCACAGATTTTGTGTTCATCTTCTAAGCATATTATCTGTAGGTTAGGGAATAGAAATTGTACTCATTTTCTAACCAATATTCAAGCATATGGGCACAGATTTCCACCAGAGATTTTTCATAATACAATTTTCTATATATTGTGCTCAGTTTCTATGCAAATTTTTGATACCTTGGGCACAGATTTTCACCAATATTGCAGATACGTTGTTTATAATGCAATTTATGAAAGAACCTTAACTTAATGACACAGATGTTGAATGGCCTTTTTAGGGTTCCATCATCATTAATTTATTTTTGAAGGCTCTGTTTTTATCACCTCTTATGTCAGATTTGCAGAAACTTCTTTCATAATTAATTAAACACTATGTATTCCATACCATCATTCATAATCAAGAACACTGGAAAATTATAATACCTGAAGGTCAGGATGGAAAAGATAATGATGATGCTCCATGACTCAGACTGTAGATCAGTCAATGCCACACCAACTTCAAAGTCACAACTTCACACACAAAGAGATGCCAAACTTGGTAGATGAGTAATGTACAGACAGTTCCAAAAATTTATCCTGACAACTGCTCACTAAGTCTTACACACAGTGAAAGGTAAGAAAACATGCAGCGCATTAATTCATTCACAAGCAGCTAACTCACATAGGCAGATCTCAAAGCTCACACAAAGTCAGCTCTCTCACATTAGAATATTTTTCACAAGGGAAGGGGATATTTCTGTAGCCTTTTCAGTATGCTTATTATTTTTATCTTTTTCATATGCATGGAAAATTAGGGCTAGGATTGTTGATTTGGCACCAAACTTTGGCATGAATGCACCATCCTCAAGATACTTACAGTTTTTAACAGTCCAAGTTTAATGGTTTGTTTTTATTAGTTTCTTTTCTAGTTTGAGAAAAGTAAGTTCCAGATTTAGAACTGGTTCTGTTCATTTTCAGTTGTATGCTATTTTGAGATCTAGTTTGAGTTAGATGCTATATCCAGTTTTAGCAGTTTAGTAGTTTGGTTCTATTTTGCATTCACTGTCAGTTAAGGGAGCATTGATCCCTGGGTAGTGGTTGAATGAAAATAGCTGGAGTAGGTACAAATCTCAAGGAGATAGAAGGACTGCATTCCTAGCATATTCTCCTGTTGAGCCACATTCCTCATTGGCTCTTATATCCACTCAGGGAGGTGCACTAGTTAACTAGGGTTTGACTTAGTCTATAAAGGAG
>LPNX010150111.1:3578-54663 GCA_001517045.1 Pseudotsuga menziesii
AGAATACTCTCCAAATAATCCCAAAAAAGGTCCAATGAAGATTGCAACAACAATTGCAGAGTCAACAACAACTATAGGAATAACATATACTCCATAAAGCTATTCAGGTTGGAATGGTAAGTTGAATATGGTTTTATTGTTTGATGATTTACGGTCCATCCTGCACACATCTAGATTGATAGCTCGAGGAATGACTTTTGGGCAAATGTTTTAAGTGTTTTGGTTGGAATTTTGTTAATTGGGTTTTGATGCAGATTTATTTGGATCTATAAGAAAACAATGATAAGGGAAGGCACTCTTTTTCTCATGATCAAGACATACCAAATGCTTTGAAGAAAATTCATGTTGTAAAACTTATTGAGTTTAATGATACTTCTTAAACAGTGAATTCCTCATTTGATTTTAAAAAATGATGACATATTTGGATGCAACAATGGATATGAATTGTCTAAGATTCCTTAGAAGTATGGAAAGTGTCCTAGGGACAAATGGCTAACGTTGATTGTCATGTGTTTTGTTAACTAGGTTATGATGCGATATTATTTGGTATGCTGATAGTGAAACTAAGAATGCTTGACAAATCTATAAGAAAATTATGATAAGGGAAGACACTATTTTTCTCATGACCAAGACATATCAGATGCTTTGAATGTAATTTCTATACTTCTTATTGAGGTTAAAAAATGATGAAACACTTGGATGAAACAATTGAGATCAAGTCTCTAAGATTCCTTGACAGTGTGGAGAGTGGAAGTTGGGCAGATGTCTATTGTCTGTTCAACAGTTGTTTTGTTAACTAAATTTTGATGAAACCTTATTTGGTAAAGCAAGGGATTCTCCATTAGACCCAAAAAATTATTGTTTCTAGTTCCATTAGTCAAAACATGGAAATCATTTGATATTTAGGACTTGAATTCAACAAATTGTTGACTTCTTAAGCAAGTAGGTAGGAATTGAAGAGTTGTTTTTTATATAGCAGGTGGAATATGAACAATTTTCAATGTGCATGCAAACGGGGATATTTGTTTATTAGTTGGGTTTTGATGAATAATTACTTTGTGATCTTAGTGTGGATTTCGTATTTTCCCAAAAACATCTTTCATGTTGATTTAGTGGGTAAAAACATGGGAACCTAGGTAATTTTCGATTTTATAGGCTTCAAGGCCCATCTTGCACACAGATGGAATGGAAAGCCAACAAATGGATTTTATGGAAGATGCCTTATGTATTTTTTCATGGTTATATGAGATGTCCTCACTATGTAGAACATATTTGGAAGAAATTTATAAACAAGAATGGACTTGAAATCAGAGGAACATGGTTCCTCATCACTCCATCAAATGGAATTTGGGCACGTGTCTTGGTGATTGGAAAATGGTGGTTGGATAGGTGTCTCACGTGTTTAGACAAGTATTTTGTTAACTCTTGTAAATAAGTAGGTTTATTACCTTCGTTTACTACTTGAGGGTCCATCTTGCACGTTTTTGGGAAGTTGGACAGCTGTATTGCATGTTTTGACCGGGGTTCTATTAATTGGGTTTTGATGCCTTCCTATTATGTTAGTGGATAAATATACTCAAGCAGACCCAAGCCAGATCTCCCTAGTCCAAGTGGATCTAGAACAAATCAAGTACATACTACATCCTACTTTCCTAAATCAATGAAGATACACGATGAAGAGATGAGTACCTTTCCTTAGATATATAAGTCTTCTCCTCCCTGTTTCTCCAAGCTCCATGCCTTCAGATCTCCAGCTGCAAAACCTTATGAAAGAGATAGAAAAACAAAAGGGTGAAAGCATACATAGATATAAGCTAATATAAGCTAATCATTAAGGAAGAAATCTATAAATATCATTAACACAATAACATTTATGGAAAGAGATTTGTATTACTGTAATCAAGGAGATACATATAACGACATAAGGAAATAACATCACAGCCTATCCTTAACGCTGAAATCTTCCATCCAACAATCCAAGCCAAGCCTCCAAAAGATGATAGTACCCTCCCAAAGGATGATATTTTTCCTCCCAGAGGATGATATGGATCACCTATAATTTCACTAGCATAAGAGTACCATCGCCTTTCCTCCCTTCACAATGGAGATAGGGTTCAATTTATAAGGCCAAAGGGATAGATTAGGTTGAGGATTAGGAGGATGGATCTAAGGGATATTTCCCATAGGTTAGGGAACTGAATAGCACCTCACCTAGAAGATAGGGATGATCCTCCAGCTCATCCACCTTCAAGAAGGGTCTCAAAACATCTCTTTTTCCCTCTAAACATTGTCATCGCACCTTGATATAGGAGACAGAGTTCTAGAGAGGGGCTGGCACACCTTGCACGAGGAAAAAGACTACGACTGGAAAACCTTTCATGAAGGGAAAGAGTGCCAGCACACCTTTCCTTATGAGTAAGAGCGCAAACCTCCTAGAGGAGGACAAAGAGTTAGGGGAAAATTCAAACTCAACACACTTTAGCCAGGGAAACATTAGGGATTAGGCATAAGGTTAACACATGGATACAGATAACAATATTTCAATGTAACAAAATTCCCCCCAGATCATGAAGTTAGAGGAATGCGATAGGTGAATTCTTTGCGAAGTGAACAAATCGAAGGAAAGGATGTTGGTTGGAAGCTACTATAGTACCACTGACTCAAATCTCATATGAATTATAATCATGGTTTCTAACCAATCATAATGCAGATCCATGGTAGTAGAGACAAACTGGACACAATCATGGCTACTAAACACAAGTGTAGATCCATGACGAGAGGATAACACAACCACTACCAATACAAAGTGGATATGTATAATATGACTAAGAAAAAATCCATCGCAACCTGGGGAGAAATATCAGATAACCTAGGGTCTTCAAGTCGAACATGCAATGATATGAATCTACCCATGCGATTACAATGTCTTGATGTCAAACAATGGTGGAAATCACTTTCTTACCATTCATTAATGTAAATTGTTAACAAGTATGAGGGAAATCACCATTGATGTCAATGATTCCCAAGGTATCTTAGTATATTCCTTCGAGTGTGAATAGAGTACTTAGAGTTCAACACTTGGTAGAATTTTTCAATCAAGTGTTAATGATGTGAAATCATGTTGAAATCGAGGTAACCTGCCATTAAGGCATGCAGGCCCAAGGTACTTTTCTTGGTTTCTAAGTCTAATCCCTAGATGAGGCGTTGAAGTTGACGAGAATATACTCGTCGAAGGAGAGCCATGATGAATCCCCCATCATCGAAATAAAACACAATCATATATTTTTTAGAGTAAACTAGACAATAGAGTGATGTACGAAATTGACTCAGAGATGAAAAACATGATAGAAGGTAAACTAAATATAGACAGTGAACAAATGACCAAATATCTCTTACACATGAGCATGGCATGACTTGGAAGTATTTATACAAGAATTAAACCAATCCCCCCAATGCAACCGACGACGGAAATATTCTTGGACAACTCAAACGAGTAAGAAGACTCAAGGAACTAGCAGGACTCAAAGACAAATAGATTACCCAAGTACTGAAATGCATATGCAAATGAGTGCCATGTTCAAGAGTAACTATGTACTGTCGTAAATACAAAAAACCTACTCTTTCCTTAATTTCCCCATCACAAAGGATGAGTACCTATTTTCATTTTTATGATTTCAAAGAGGGTAACAAACACTCGTTATAGCTCATCAAGTGATGAGTCCTCTCCCATACTTTTGAAAAACCTGAGAAAGGAGGGTTTTGTTCCTAGAAAGGGTCCTTGATCGTTTGATTTTAGGAGTCCGATGAAATTAAAGTCATTAGTCATTTCCTGTCATGATTGGTTGGAGTATACATTTTTCGCAAGTAGTACCCTCTAGTCCAAAAAGGGGGTAAACTATCACCAGGAAGACGACTCTTCAGGTCCTTTTATGAGCGTGAATACAAGCTCATTTAGCAATCTTTTCACATTTCGAGAGTCCAAAAAATGCTTAAAGATGACCCTATTACGGTTCTTTTTTCATAATCAAATTTTAAGGAGTCTGAAAAATAGTAAAAGTAAACTCAATACCTCTTAATTAAGTTTTTAATTAGAACACTGAAGGTATAAAAGGAACTTGAAAACTTTTTCATGTTTGAATCTAGAGCATGAAAAAGCGATAAAGTAAGCTCAAACCAATTTTCATGTTTAACCAGAGCACAAAAAATCAAAAGTAAGCTCAACACCATCTTACTTTTTTCAACGAGCTCGAATATTGGTTGAAAGAATGCTCAGGGTATCTGCTTCATTTTTTAACGAGCTTGGAATAGAATAAGAACTATGCTCTAAGTGTTGTTTCATGGTTTAGCTATCTCAAAAATTAAAATAAAGTATGTTCAAAATGACTCCCATTAACGGATGATTTCCCAACATGATCTCTAGTGGTTGGTACTTTCCCCCGATATAATTGTCAAGTAACCTAACTTCAACATGAAGAGGTAGGGTACATCCCCCCTAATCAGATGAAAGGATCTTGACAAGAAAAAGGAACTCTGCTCAAAATGACATGTTTCATTTTTAAACAAGATTTAAACATAGAATAACTATGCTTGTGGGTATCCATTTCATTTTTTAACGATCTTGACGTATAATAGGAACTATGCTCACGGTTAGTTTTTTTTTTAACAAGCTTGAAAAAAAGAGTAAACACTGCTCAAGGCAACCTGTTTCATTTTTACACAAGCTTGAAACATAAAATAACTATACTTTTGGGCACCTATTTCATTTTTACACAAGCTTGAAATAGAGAATAGCTATGCTTGAGGACATTGGTTTCATTTTTTAATGATCTGGACATAGAATGGGAACTATCCTTAGAAGCATCCATTTGATTTTTTAATGATCTTGACATAGAATAGGAACTATGCTCATGGGAATCTATTTCATTTTTTAACGATCTTGACATAGAATGGGGACTATGCTTAGAATCACATGTTTCATTTTTTAACGAGATTGACACAGAATCGGAACTATGCTTAGAGGCATCTATTTCATTTTTTAACGATATTGATATAGAATGATAACTACACTCACAGGAAGTTCTAATCCAACATGATGTCAAGAGGTTGTTGGGTTTCCCCCTTACAGGAGACATGCCCCCACATCTTCTTCATGAGGAGAAGAAGCTATGATTTTCAAATGACTGAACTTCATCGCAATGTTCAGAGCTAAGAGACATAACAAGTGAAGGGGAAAAAACCACAATAACATGCAGGACAATCAGGGAAGTTTTATGACTAGGAGTCATATGATGATTGGGTCTAATGAAGGAAATATGATCAACGTTCACAATATTCCCATCATGGGGAAAATACATCACTCAAAAGAGTATGGACACTAAAACATTCATGGTGTAAACATAATCTCACCCAAGGAGAAGATTAAAATATAAGGCACCTTGGACTACCATAACATCGATGTAGATAGTTTTCCCCCCAAAAGTGATGGGAAAATGAGGAAGGATCCCTAAAGGCACAGTAGGTCTTCTATTAAAATCCATTATTTGATTAGTGGTCCGCACAAGCAAAGGAGAACCTATGGCTTTCCACGCAGTTGAGTATAGAATACTAACATAATCCCCTTCGTCAACAATAGTGTGAAGTATACTCTTAGTGGTAACTTGCATAGATATCTAGAAAGGAACACTCGAATGGATATGAGATTCTGTTGGATTACTCTAGTCAAAGAAAATAACCTCATTACTTGGAGAGGGTTCTGTCGAAGGAGACAAAATTTCCTCTTTCATAGAATAATCAGAACTAACTGCGAAAACTTTGACATGTTTCAGTTCACTCTCAACTAAAAGAAAGGGAGAAGATGAAGATTGTGTTGAAGAGACTAATTCAGTCTCAACACCTTCTGATGAAAGAGTGGAATTGGGTGGATATGACATTGACTAAACCACTTTAAATTTAGTCTCCAAAGGAAGAGAGGGACTAACCATCTGTTCTTCACTCTCTAAAGAAAGAGTGGGATCAAGCGAGGATGGAACTTGATCGACCACTTGTTCAACCAATGGATGTCAAGAGAAAACTTACGATAACCTACAGGAAGCCATTTTTTAGGAACAGTAATATCTTCCAACAACTTAGAATATTCATCCATAAGAGGACAAATGTAAGTAAGGTGCATGTCCTTACATATCAAGCAAGGATGTTTGATCTTTCCTTTTTGAATCCTAACCACAAAGTCACTAGTTGGTAGGGTATCATCAATGTGAAGACCAGAGGATGATGACATCGGATGTTGGGAAGCTTCATACCACACTTATAAAACCCAGGACAGACCATGACAATATTTCAAAATATGGTCACCCTTGCAAAGTCTACAAGGGAACTTAGGATTACGAGGTGTTCTTGTGGGAAAATCAACACTCTCAACACTATAATCAGTGGCTGATGTGTTTCCAATAGGATGATTAGGGGTTAGATATGTGACCTTCTTCTTAATTTTTTTCTTCTTATCCTTCCTTTTCATCTTCTTCTTATCCTCCCATTTACGAACATCATAGTTTTCAACAGGTGAAGAGGAAGAAAGGGAAGTCGATTCAACATTCAAACAAGAAGGAGAAGGGTTAACATGAGGTCGATTCTCATGCGGTGAAGGACCTTGATCCGACAAAAAACGTGCATTTGGTATAACAAGATTGGAGAATAACCACACAGGAAATACTATATTCAATATGGGAAGACTCAAAGTGGTCATGAAGGGAGGACCAACAACTCCACAAGGGGGAGAAACAAAATAAATACCCTGAAAAGGGGTCTCTCGAAAGGTAGTCTTGAGAGAGTCTCCCATATCTGAACTCTCTAGAATATCTGAAGTACCACACAAATTAAACACTACTCAAGTCTAAAAGAAACAAGAAAAAAATATGTATAGGAGTGGATCAAAAGTCAGGATCCTCAGAGGATTATCAAGGCTTCACAACTCGTTATATACCGTAGGGTCCAATAGTAAAACATGAAAAGGAGGATTGGGATCGTACCCTTTATTGGATACCCAACTACCTAGATGAAACATGCATAGTAATCTCCCTGAGTTCTATTCTCGGTGTATTGTGATGTGAAGATGACCAAAAGGTTAACTCAATTGGTCGCATGATTCCTAGAGGGGTCTCCCAATATACACTAACAATGGGGGAGATCAACTTTGTAGTGGTGTTGTCTAATGCACAAATGCTCGACAAGAGCCTTTCAATATATTACTGAGTACGTGAAGTAATTTTCTATATACCCAAAGGTACGTGAAAATCCATTTGATATACCATTTGGTACATGGAAGAACTAAAAGACCTCGGGATGCAGTGCAGGCTCACAACAATAGTTGCCACACTTAAAGACGTCGAAACACGTCTCTAACTTACACACAATTACTAATTTATTAATCCTAAGCTATCGTTAAATTTATCTTATGTGATTAAGTGGATGCATGAAGTAAAGACAAGAAATATAAAAAGAATGCAAATACTAGATACATGATGATGCAGATTTGTCTTTCAATGAAAGCTACCTAAGATAGGGAAAGATATTTTCTATTAAAGAAGACAGAAATTAGATATCTAAACAAATGAAGTTATAATCAAATCCAACTATGAAGATTTAAATACCAACATCAATCAGAATTCTTGTAAATACCCATAAATTATCAGCCGAGCTATGTTGGTTTTCTTTTCAAACCAACATGAATCTGAACAATAAGGAAAATAAAATTCCTTCCTAGAGTGCAACAATTCTAACTTTCTGCAATAGAAGTTCAAAAAGTACAAATGGAATCAAAGATGCAACAAATATCAATAATGTATAAAACAAAGTAGGGAAGCACTTCGATTTTCAAATTCATGTATCAAAATGAAACTTGATAATTAAACTCTTTTTGGATCTACAAACAGACAATGACAAAATTTCTATAGCACTCCATTCATTCAGAAATCAAAAGGAAGATGACTAGCATCCAAATAACTACAGAAGTTACACCCGCATAAGAGTACCATAGTCCTTCCTCCCTTCACAATGGAGAGAGGGTTCAATTTATAATTCTAAATGGATAGAGTAGGTTGAGTATTAGGAGGAGGAGTCTAAGGGACATTCCCCATAGCTTAGGGAACTGAATTCCACCTCACCTAGAAGATAGGGATCATCCTCCACCTCATCCACCTTCGAGAAGGGTGTCGAAACTTCTATTTTTTCCTCAAAAAATCACTGGAACACCTTATTGTATGAGATATAGCACTAGAGATGGGATGGTGCACCTTGCATGAGGGGAAAGAGTGCCAATAGTGCACCTTGCATGAAGGGAAATAGTGTCCATGCACCTTTCGTTATGAGTAAGAGTGGAAACCCTGATAGAGGAGGAAAAAGAGCTAGGGGAAACTTCAAACTCAACACTTATCGAGGGAAACTTTAGGGATTAGGCATAAGGTTGACACATGGATCAAGATGACAAGATTTCAATGCAATGTATTACCTTTGTTTGTTGCTTGAGGGTTCATCATGTACATGTTCGGACAGTTGCACAGGTGTCTCAAGTGGTTTGACAAGGGTTGTTTCTACTTTCATTTGTCAAAACATGACAAGCATGTTGATATTTAGGACTTGAAGTCAACAAATTGTTGACTTCCTAAGAAAGTAGCTAGGACTTGAGAGCTTAAATTTGTTTTATAGAACATGAAATACAAACAATTTGCAATGTAAATGCAAATTGGGAGATTCTTTTGTTAGCTAGGTTATGATGTAGCATTACTTTGTGATCTCAATGTGGCTTTCCTATTTTCCCCAAAACAAATCTTCCACTAGTTTCATTAGTCAATACATGGCAATCATGTTGATATTAGGAATGCATAAAGCTAGATTGATAGTCAGGCATGCATAAACTGAGATTGGAAGCCCTATCTCATATCAACTTGTTTTGATGCACACCTAATGCAATTCTATGATTGAGAAGATGGGTTGCATGGATGGAGCATGTTTTGGATGCACAAAAAGCTTTTGCAAACCAATTTTTTCTAATGAAAATTAACATTGTCGCCAAGGTGATAGAACTCAATTTTATGTGCAATAATATTTACAAATCTGTTTCTAATTTCATTAGTCAAAACATGGAAAGAATGTTGAAATTTACTTTTAAAGGTTTCCATAGTCAGGCATACAAAAATATGGCTTGACAAACCAATCTCATATCAACTTGTTTTAATGCATAACTAATGCAATGTTATAATTGATAAAATGGCTTGCATGGATGGAGGATGTTTTGGATGCAGAAGCAAGTTTTGTAGACCCAGTGTTTGCTAATAAAAATGAATAGTGAACACAAGGTGATAGAACACAATTTTAAGTGCAATAATGTTTAGGGATAGCTTGAAGAAAGGGATGTATGATATTAAGGCAACGTAGGATGAGTACAAATTTTCCTCTGTTGTAGGGGGGTGAATAGAGATCTAATATGTATATTCATGTATTTTATAACAATATTAATAAGTCCCATGTGTCTGAATTACACATAACATGTTCAGAATGAAGTTATGAAGGATAGATTTGTAGTCAAAGAGGATTGGGAAAATGTGCATTTTCTCAAGCTAACTTTTAAGTCAGAAAATATATATTTAGAAGGTACACTAATAAAATTTGTAGGAATTAGACTCAGTCAACTAAATATTTGTGTATGGAATTTCTTCCAAGTAGCCAAAAACATTCTTGGCTTAGGCTTTGCCTAGTAGGATATCGTATTTGAAATATTCAATATCCCAATATTTGTTTATGGAACTACTTTCAAGTATCCAAAAGCATCAACATTATATGGATAGTTCCAAAATATTCAACAAAAATTGCAATAATAATTGAAGAGATTAATCCAACTATAGGATTAATCTATATTCCAGAAAATTAGAATTTCCCCTAGTAGACTAAATACCACGTTTGAGAACTACTCATACCCATTAAAAAACAACATTTATAAGTAGTTTTCAAAATGAAACCATCAATTTGACAGTAAGCATATAGTAATTCACACCACCAATCATTCCACTATCAAATTTATGCAAGATAATGTATACTTGTTTTAAAATAATTAGAGAGATTGTATAAATCACAATTGAGTACTTGTAATTAAATACTAGGATTAAAAACTTCAATACTAAAATTCCCATTGCAAAAAAAAAAAAAATCAATTCAAAGCCAGAGAAATAGAAAGCAAATATTTTGCTAGCACAAGGAATGTCGAAAATAGTTAACCATGGGAGAATGTATTGCACTTTGTGCATCAGACTCAGATAGGGCTTTGCGTTATGAGCAGAACCGACATGGTCTAAAGCATGATCATGCAATGAGACATTGTCCCAGGATTCGTTAAGTGTCGTGGAGAGTTATTGTTGATCTCGGGCATGTATCTTCTTGTTGCCTCTTTTTCCTCCTGCAGTGGGGGTCTAACTATTGGTCATGGTTAGGTTGCAAGGAAAGGTCATCAGAGGAAGTTTCATGGGTGAGTTCATCACAGACGTACCATTTACCACCATAGTGGCTTCGTTTAGGAATCCCTAGTATCACCGCATGCCCCACAAAAGTAGAATAAGAAAATGCAATGAACACCCAATTACAGGGATATCAGGGAGCTATGCCTGCGTCAACAGAGCATGAAAGTGCACCACAAAATGATTCATTATTAAGGTTTCAGCTACAACTACTAAATATTAGGGGTTCATGATTGAAAACCCTAGAATGCAAAACTAGTAATGTTGGTACCTTCGCTATAGCATGATATTGGAGAAGGATCAGGAGATAAAAATTTGACAGGATGAAGATAAATTCTCACTCTACCAGGTGTAAAAATTTCATCCTTAGATTCTCTATAATATAGGAGATATGAATACTCCAAATCAAGGTTCCATCCTCTCCGGAAATTCATCCTTAAACAAGTTACCTAGGGATAATCTCTATATCTCGGGATAGGAAGGTCAAAATGAAATTTCACAAGATGTTTCATATAGGGCACAAAATTTAGTTTCTGTGGTAAACATTTTAGACCTTGAAGGTAAAACATGGACATGTGGAAGTCCATACAAGTTTGTTATTCTGAATGGTCTTTAAATAAGTCATCTTGGGAAACTTTGCATAAGTCCCACCTGGTGAATCTATTTATACTCTAACCTATGGGTTTCAAAAGCATATAAACTAGGCTACCTCAAGAAGACATTTCAGATATTGAGGAGCCATAATTTGGGAACTATAGTAGAAGCAATATCATTCATTTCTGGAGGATAAATGCGAGAAAAACTAGGGCTTCCTGTTCTAGGCACTTCCCTCCACCAATCAGTTGAAGGAGGAGGGCCATCAAATTCTCTCTTGTAGGGTGCATATATCTTTGTAAGAATTTTCTCATTTTGTATATTTTCACTTTTTGACCTAACATTGTTGTCGGAGAAAACTAGGGTATCAGATATTTTGCAGTTCTGTCCATAGTTTTGGGAAAATAAGTATGATTATAAAGTTTCCTTGAGGAGGAACACATTTCTATCTTATCATATCTGAAATATACCTAAGTTGAAAAATTAGGGTTTCTCTGTCAAACCCTAGGTCCACCATAAGCAGTATTTGAAAAGATCCTTCAAGAAAGCATCAAGTTGAAACAATCTCATTGGTAAGTTCCATCCTCTCTATCCCCATTTGAGGTTCTCATTTTTATCATGAAGACAAACAATACCAATCTTGAGGACAAGTTTGAAAGAGTCGAGAACTTCTAAGCATGGAATTATAGAGTGCTTATCATACTTGAAGAAACATGACATGAAGAGATATGTCAAAGAAGAATCTACAGATGTAGACGAAGATGAAGTTGAAGCCAAGAAGGACCTAGTCAAAACAAAAATGAGGATTTCTACCTTCATTGGATCTCATAGGTATCATCTTTGAAGACTCCCAAGGATATGTTTGATCCAATGAACAACATGTATTAAGATGACCTTGATCTCAACTTAAGAATGTGAAGGTGCAATGTCTGAAAGATTCAATGATTACTTCACAAGAAGATCTCATCTCAAGGAGCAATTGGAAGCCCTTGAAGACAATGTTAAAGAAGCAAAATCATAAATTACAACTTTGAATAGTCTTCCAAATTAAGTCGAAAGAGTTGTTCTAGTAGGAATATCACATATGGATGAATGCGCAATTGATTGATGACAAAAGAAGAAGTGATGAAAATCAATCCCTAACAACTCTTACCAAGCAGCGAAAGAATAAAGAACATTTCCACAAAGAGTAGAAGGACATCTCACAACTCAATAGTTCAATTTTGATAAGAAAGGGTATTTTGTGAAAGAATGTCCATAGAATGTCCCAAGAAGGAAGAATGGTAGGATGGCACTATCTAGAAGTGTCATTCGATCAGACATAATGATGTCTGGATATGAATTTGAAATATGAAGGGAAGTGTTGTAATGTCTTCTAAGTAAATATACAAGACCGAGTATACCATTGATCGAAGTATCAAAAGATACGAAGCAAGGTTCGTGGTTTCTATCAAAAGAGAGAGTTTATTATGGAAAGGCATTGCTTTAGGAGCTAGACACACATATTCAATAGTGGATATTACACTAGAAAATTGGTGCAATCAAAGTAAAAGAACAGATCAAACAACCTATATAGTTTGAGACTCTCTACAAAGAATCACCTATGTACAGAAGGATTTTTACAAGCTCAGTAAGCACCCATGGGATGGCACATACAGTTACATGAGGAATTTGAGGATCAACTATAATGATAGAGATCCCAACCTTTACTACAAGGTTGAAGATAGAATCCTATAAAGATGATAAGGTCATAGATAGATACAAAGAATACTAGTAGCAGAGGAGGCTACCTGTCATTCCAATGTCCTAATACATATGCAGAGGGAGGATGGTGCTCCACCTCAGAGGGAGTGACTAGGGTAGATCTCAAAGGTCGACAAGATTAGAGAAAGTGGAGTGTTCCTCTCAATACAAACAAGGATGAATATATTGCAGCTAAGAAGAAAGAAAGTAAAGATTCCTCAAATTCACAAACCATCGCCAACCAAATTAAAGATGCCTGAACCTTTGCAAGGCATAAACCATCAACAATCCTTCTCTTTCAGTCGTTGTGTAATTTATTTCAGGAAATGAAAACTTTCTACTGGCATATGCGATTGGGTGATCTAGCTTACCCCCACCTAGCTATGCAAGCACAACCCCCAATGCAATAGACAAGGCATCGACATGAACATGGAACCCCTTATTCCAATTAGGAAAAACCAGTATGCATGTGGAGGCCATCTTGACCTTTAATGTGTCGAAACTACCTTGACATTCCTGAGTCCAGTCATATGCAATGCCCTTTTTTAGTAGCTTCTCCATTGGGGCAGTCATCATAGCGTATCCTTTTACAAACTTGTGATAATAGCCCGTATGCCCCAGTGTTGCGAGAATAATATTCACATTTATTAGTGATAGAAAAATAAGAATTAGTGCAATCTTCGCTGGATCAACCAACAAACTGTGCTTACACACTATGTGTCCAAGTAGCATTCCAAACGGCGCACAAAAAATGCACTTCTTAGAATTTAATGCAATATGATGTTGTTGACACCTTTCGAGCATCAATCATAAGTTTTCAAGATGGTCCCTAATTAGCCCATATATGATCCAATCATCCATATATAGTTGCAAGAACTTTTGAATAAATTCTTTAAACATAGCGACAAATACCCGAGAAAATACTGTTGGTGCATTTTTCAGCCCAAAAGGCATGACTGTATAGTGAAAACAACCCCATTCAGTGACAAACGTGGTATTATGGCGATCCTCCTTTGCAATCTGGATATGGTGGTACCCTGAAAAGCCATCCATGAAGGAATACATCTCCTAACCGCCTACTCCTTCAAAGACCTCATCTGTAAAAGGAGTCGGGAACGGATCGTGTATGCATGCATCATTCAACTTTCTTAGGTCGACGCAAATGTAGATTGCACCGGTATTTTATCTTGGACCACCATAGGGACTATCCACTCTGATTTTTCGACAAGATCGATAGTCCCAACATCCAGCATCTGGTCTATCTCATCCTTCACACAGTCCTTGTATTGTGGGTTCAGTCGATATGGCCTCTGTCATACTGGTTTTGCATCTAGTTTCAATAAGATTTTCATCTCCCCTAGGTCTCCTAATATCCCCTTCATTTCTGAAAACCGTATCAAAAAACTATATTGGAATTCATGCAGTAGGTCTGTGATTTTGGCCATTGTTTCCTCATCCCAGTAGTTCCATACATAAGAAAATTTTGGGTTCTCTTCCGAACCAATGTTGACTTTCCTGATATTCAGCGACTAACTCATTGAATCTGTCGGTATGTCAGGTGCTGCGACACCATGGCTTCCTTTAAAATCTGGAATATTAACATTCCACAACTCATCATCATCTTCAGGTTCCCTAGATAGGTTGTAGCATTTCATCATGGATTGTATTGAGAAGTGTACATGTGGATCAAATGGTTATGCGACAGGGACAACTTTCAATACTACGTAGTGGATGATGTGCAATGCATTTTGAAATTTTGGGTTGGCATCCAGGAAACTAAATGTCTACATAAAGTAGATGGTCAACTCCTCCCAAGTGGTTATATTTCTGTGCAATTCTACCGCTACATACTAGGATCTTGGCATCTCATCCTAAGTGTGTACAAAAAGATGGATCCACTCATCTTTGGTTCATGATGCCCATAAGACCTAACATTCTATCAAATGACTAGTGGGGTCATTTTTCCTGTTGTATCTCCCAAGTTGATGGACCTCCAAATCACCAAAGAGAACCATCATCAGTCTCTGGCACTGTTCCCACTCATGGCTAATCTATTTGTGCATTTCCCACCATTGGTTTGGGGTATCCTTCAGTGCTACATCTGGGGCCAATATTGTTTGGGGCTCAAACACTTTCTCTTTAAATTCTCGAAGGAATTCTGATAACGCTAGAAGGCCTTCATAAATTGGCAACTCAACCATCTCAGTCGTGACATGATGGAGAGACTATGTAATCAACTTTCATTTCCTGAACGACACTTCATGCAACCTATTCTTCCAATTTTCCAAAGCATCATTAGAGTCAGAGGATTCAAAACTTGTGCTACGCCATCCAATTTTGCCATCGATGGTAGGATGGATATACTCTTTAGAGATATTATAAACATGATCCCAACTTTTACCGACTTCATCCTTCACTAGTTCAATATACCGATGTCCTTCCTAAGGGTCCATGGGAGCGATGACCCTGACATCCTGGTTCTCAAACGTCATACACCGTTTGTTGAAGTTGATGACCGCCATGCTATCATTATCCCACCCTATCCCTAGCAATGTGGGATAAGAACTTCCATCTTCAACCACTTCTATCACATCAAAATCAACATGCATTTTCATACCTTCAATATCGACAACTAGGTTTGAGACGCAACAAATGGGCTCAACTTTTGCCTGATTTTCTAGTCACAAATGCACTGGCGAACATCCCAAGTTCAGCTTCCCCATAAATTTCCAAGTCTTCTTGGTCAGAATGTTTACATCTGATCCAAGATCCAGAATAACAGAGTAAACCTCATAATCTTCGATCTGGATATTCATCCTCATCTCCTTGCTTATCTTCCTGTTTTCTAAGGAGTTCACTGCAGAATCCTTCAATGCCTTATCTCGTTGGTACAATAACGTCTCAAGCTCGACAAGGGATTTAGGGTCCCTTGCCAGTGACAGACAACTATCAAAGAACTATTGCAAGGTACCATGCTGTCGTGATGGTCTTGCCTCTATAGATGGATCAAAAGCATAAGGCATGTCAATAATTGGTAACTTACTCGGATTTCTCCTGATTGCATGCTTGGCTTCAAAAAATGTGTCTTTCTCCATCACAATATCAAATTCCACCTTTTTCTTTCCACTGAGCTGAACTTGCTGCCGCTGTCCATATTCTCTAGTTGTCGCACCGACATGAGTGACAACCCCAACATCGACATCCGTCATTCACGGTTTGGCTTGAATTGTGGAAACCGTTGATCCTTGATTCAAGTTCTCAGCTTAATTCAATGGTGGATTATAATTCAACGACTGATTTATCAGCTGATTCTGAGGCAGGTTCTGATTCTGATTCTACGATGAGATCTGATTCTCCGTCATTGGCTAGTTCTGTACTTGGAATGTTGGTTGGTTCTGAGTCTGCACATTCGGTAACTGAGGAATGTTTCCAACCTGCCATTTTTCAATTAGCTGAAGGAAATTTTCAACATTATGCTCATTCACCACACAGTATGTACACTGTGCATGAGGGAAATCCCTCTAATAATTCCTGAATACTCCATAGGTAACAAACTAGATTGATTCTCGACCTCATCCTCCTCCTCGACCGAAGCCTCCTCCTCGTCCTCTAAATCCTCCATGGAATCCTCCTCGGACTCCTCCTTGCTGAAACTGAGGCTGGGCCATTTATTGTTGTGGTGGGTTTGGTTGCTGCTAGACATAGTATGTAGCTTGAACATATTGTGCCTGTGACTGAATGACTGGCGCCTGATTATACTGTGGTTGTGGTGCATATTGCGGTTGTGCTACAAGCTATGGCTGAGGTGCAAACTATGGTTGCATTGTAAACTGCTATTACGGTTGTGCTGGGATAAACAGCATCTGGGGAGATGATGTATATTGTACCTGCACTACTGGTTGTGCCATATGTGGCTACGATTGCATTGCTTGGGGGTCCTCACCTTTCACCAAGTATGAATCATATGTCCATTCCTGGAGCAAGTCATCATCTCGATACTTTTTATCATCATGTCCTACTGACCAACAAAAGGTACAGTACAAATTTTCTGCCTTGGAAACCATTTTTTGCATGTACTCACAGTTCTCATGTCGATGCCCATAGACCTAACATATGCGGCACCATGGTATACCAATGTAGCTCAACGGGTTCGGCGCACCTGAAAGCAAATAATTCTGGAATGTTGGACATGTATCCTTGGTGTGTCTATCTATGTGACACTAGGTGCACCAAATGTCGTTATGGTATTCCTTACCCTTCTTGATATCTTGAAGTTGGAGTGTCAGATTGGCCAACTGTGCTTAGATCTGGTTCATCCCAACCACGGTTTCTCCTACTGGTGATGCTTCTAATTTCATCGCAATTTCCAGACACTCGCTTTGTGTCAGAATATTTTACTACATTAGTGGTTGTCTGATATGTGGCACAAGTGCGGTGATGAACCACTCCTTGTGCTGAACGTCACTCATCTTGAATATGAATCGATCCATCAACGCCTTAAATCATTGATCGCAGTCCCAAATTGTTTCATTAGGGAACTGCTTGATTTATTTCAACTAGATAATGTACTGAGCCTCAGACTTCAGCTTCTTGAATTCTTCAAATAACCCCTTACGTATTTCATCCAATGTCTTCATTGTACCTCCCTGAGGAACTAGCATGAATCTCATATACCACTCCAGTGCATGACCCTTGAGGGTGATTTCCAGCTGGATTTTCTTGAGATCATCATCTATAGTCTGTCGGGTGGTCCAGATCGCCTCACACAAGAACCAATATTGCTCTGGGTCATTGGTGTCATTTCCATGAAATATTGGTAGCTTCATTTCATTGCCCGCCATTCTGGTCCTTTTTCCTTCGGTTGGTACTTTACTTCTATACTGCTGCTGACACGTCGGGAAATTCGACGTAGAATGTGTGTTTCTTCCTGGTGGTGGAGTAGTGCGCGGAGGTGTGGACACATTACTATTGCGGTTCAATCATGTCGTCCTTCTAGGCGTAGCCTGAGACTTGTCATCCTCATTGTCTCTAAAATTTTGCTTTGTCCCATGTGGTTGTTCCTTGCAACATCACACTTCGATCACAGTAGGACCCTCTTTCATCCTCTGCCTCTTCTCTCAAAACTTTTCTCCTCCTCTTGTACAACCACTTGTTTCCTCGGTGACCTTCGCACTTTCACCAGAACTCATGCCCATCTACCCTTTACCCTTTCATGCATCTCCCCCTTTTCGTTGCAGTGCCTACATCCTTCGCACACCAGAGTTCCACTAATATTGGTCCATTTTCAGAATACCTTTTTTGCATACAAGCTATTTAATAGATAGTTGCAGAGACAACAAAAATATACCTCACGGTCCGTTGAAGAACTCCCTTTTTTATTCACTAAAAGACTTATTGGTATCAACTGCAAACTTGGTAATGTATCCCTCCAAGATACTGTCCAACCACACCTCAGTAGCTCGCGATGCCTTATTGTCTGTTTCTTGTAATTCCTGGATCAAATCCAGAGTCCAAGATGTTGGCTCTCCTCCTTGGAAGTTTTTCTTCTTAGAAGCGAACTTCGCCAGCCACTCATGGAAGAGGACATGAAACGCATAGAAAATCCATTCATGATTACCATTGTGAATATATATATCCAACCAATTTCTCGTCGATAGCTTCATATTCTGATTTTTGTCTTTAGCAAACTTTCACAGTTTCAAACCAAACCACTCCTTGATCTCCTAACAAGTTGGATTCCCAAACATATCCTCCTTTCAATCCCAACTCGGTCCTAGAAACGGAACCATTTGTTGTTTAAAACCCACCAACAAAGCCTCGTTGATAGGGGTTCTCACACTTTTGACGCCCAACCAGCATGATCTCCCTGAGCACTAGCCCAGATAGGTTTTACCCCGCCTAGGAACATCCATAGAGCGGATGAAGTCTCACCCGATATATTCAACAGAGAGCTGTCGGAACCAAGTTTTCAATAGTAAGAAGGGAAGACATGGCATCCGATAGGTATTGCAGCATAAATATTAGATTACAGAACTAAGATTGTTGGGGCGCGTGCCTTCACAGTCACTAATTTTAGTAACTCCATGGTTTTTGTGGAAGCTTGTAAGCGGAGTTGCGCGTCAAAATAGTCTTAGGGGTGTCGGGGTTGAGTCAAAGCCCTCTTTTTTGTAATTGTCCATAAATTTCGGGTGTAAGACCATGATTTTGTAAGAGTGCACTTGTATAAATAGGCACTCATGTAAAGATTTCAAGGGTATCTAATGACATGAGGATCATGTGATGCGAAGTAAGATCTATTTTGGTTTTTAAGGTCAAGTCCCAGCTGAGTGCGTGGACAACCTCTGCAGCTGTGTGCGTAGAGGGTTCTTGCAAGAAGGAATTGCAGCTAAATCCGCAGCTCAGAGTTGTAAGAAAGGAACTGTAGCTAAGTGTGTAGCTTAGAGTTGTAAGAAAGGAACTGCAGCTAAGTGCACAGCTAGACTTGAAGGAAAGGATCTACAGCTGAGTGCGCAGATCAGAACTGTTGTTTTGTGAAAAGTTGAATAAAACCACACTTCTGTGGACGTAGCCCCTACCCTCGGGGTGAACCACGTTATATCTTGTGTTGTGGTTGTGCTTTTATATGGTTTCTATTTTCTTCTCATGCATTGATAAGTAGATAAATGATAAGTAAGGTAACTGCTAAATATTAACTTCGCTGTGAATTCCCAGTTAAGGGTTAGGAAAGAAACTGTTTGTTTATCTAACTACAAAGCTATATAAGTGAATGTCGAAGCTCAATTTTGTATGAATATTTGTTGTTAAGGCTAAAGGTACAGTAATATCCCTCTTCTGCTTGCAGAAACCTAATTCTGTGGCACCCCATAACTGTTTCAGGTGAGACTGCAACCTGTTCGTAGGTTGTTGCCAAAAGGGCCAACACTCTGGGCCTTTTTGTTGGTGCGAAGTTAAAGTATAAACCCTGGGTCTGCCCTATAGCCCAACAAATTGGTTTCGTTTCTGGTTGAACTCAGTATCTGCTCAAGAGGGATCTACGTCGTACCTAGAGGGCTATGTTTTGGAGGCCCTCAGTAAAAGAAATCGGTGATTGGATTGAAGAGACTTATCTGAAATTTGCTGAGCAAGAAAATAAGGATCCTCATCTCAGCTCAGACGGCTTTTTGCAAAGGTACATTTTTACTGATATTCATGAAAATTGGTTTGGTAGTATCCACATAGAATAACACCAGTGGTTATCCAGGTTGACAGAAAGAAAAACCAACTTCAAGGAAGATCAGTTTTCTGATTGGACCCCGGCAAGAATTAACATATTGAAAAGAGTGAACAATGTGATATCACGAGTTGTTGATTTCTGGACAAGACGAACCCTTGAAGCATTTGTGACGGAATTCGCCATCGACACAAGTACCTCTTTTAGCGAAGCTGAAAGACAGTTTTCAAAGGACCAAGGGGTAAGTACTTGAATTCATTTAGTTCGAAAATTAAAATGCTCTTGGCTGAAAAAGGTATATTGCTTATAGAATCCAATTGCTAGAGTTGTTGCCACTAACCTATGTTTGGAAGTGAAAGTGACTTCGACGAGCAAAGTGGTTTGCTACGAAGCAGTAAAAGATATAAGAGAAATTTTGGATCCTATAACCTAGGTCAAAATACCAAAGAAGAATCTATGTCTAAAGAAACCACTTATGTTAGAAACCCTCCTACAACCCCGCAGCGAAGATCTGTTATTCCTGAGAAACAGTCGCAGTCTGAAAGTAAACCTAGCTCGAGTATTCCTGTTGCAGGTCAGTCTACCCCAGTAAGTTCCCCCCCTCTCCTACTGCCAGTCCCCCTCCCTCCCCCCTAGATCTAAAATGGCCCATATGAATGATGACATCAAACTACCAGTCTTCAAAGGAATTGGATCAAACGATCCAGAACAGTTTTGGTTCTTGTGCGAAGTTATGTGGACTGCGAAGAACATTATGGATCAAGATATAAGAAGAGCGCAACTAGTTACTTCTTTCAGAGACTGGGATTTGACCTGGTTCATGAAGTTTTCCAGCACTCAGAACCATGCCTTGGATGATATTAAAGTAGCAATGATCAAATAGTTCAAGGAGCCTAAATCAGAGTCACAGTGTATAACTCAACTGAAAGAGATTCAGTAGAGGCGAGGTGAATCAGTTTGGGACTTTGATCAGAGGTTCAAAGTTCTACTAGATCAAGTTAGTTTCACTATTGGACCAACACAGCATAAAGAATGGTTCATTGCAGTCCTATTACCTCATATCAGAACTCCACTCATGCAACAGAAGGTTGCTGATCAGCAAGAGGCTTTGGATATTGCCATGAAACTAGAGACAGCTCCTGCCGAAGATAATTCTGGCATAGCCCAAATACAAGCACAATTAGTAGAAATGGCTTTGGAGCTTCATGACATGAAGAAGGGGAAATATATTCGTGAAGAGGTTTGGAGTACACAATGTAGGACAGAAGGTCATGACAAGGAACAATGTCCTGTGCTAAGAAATTACCTGAAAACTGGTGCGCCAAACCCATTTAACCCTAATGTTATATATTGTGAGATTTGTAGAAGAACTGGCTAGCATCGACCTAAAGATTGCTATCTGCTACAAAGATATGTGCAAGTACCTAAGAATCCATATTGCAAGTTCTGTAAGTCAGTAGGACACAACGAAGATGAGTGTCGAAGCTTTGACCTTATGAGAGAGCGAACCCATGATGCTTATAGGGTACAAAATGATGCATAAGGAAATGATGGATATGGTTACCGGGGTAGTACATCAGGTTGAGGTACTTTCGGAGGTCGTGGTCATGGTGGTATGCCTGGAAGAGGTCGAGGCTAGGTTGTGTGCTATAACTATAATCAGACAGGACATCTAGCTAGAGACTGTCGGAACCCAACTACGACATGTCGATATTGCAGAGCGGTATATCATGTGATTGAGCAATGCCCGCAGTTGATAGCCAATATACAAGAAAGAAATTCCCCTCCTACTCAGAACATTCAGATGATTTCCATGGAGCAAAGATCTGTCCCAGCCATTAACATTGTTACAAGGAGTGGAGCTATGACGCAAGTGTAGACTAAGGAAAAATAGCATGATGAGGCTTGGGTTTGTAAGACCCCAGAGAAAGTCCCAACCTTTGACATGGGAAGAGAAAAAGAAACATTTATGTAAGCCAAAAAAGAATTTGCAGATATGAGCACATCAGTAGCACCTGCGCAACAGCATCAACAGCAGTCATAGTCTCAAGAAGCTTCGACGGATAAAGTAAGTACACTGTCATCATTTTTTCAGAGTTGTATGAAGCTCTTAAGGAATCAGAATGCTTTGAATGAGTTACAGAAAGTTAATGCTTCTTGCGAGCCTCAACGAAGCTCTAGTAAAGAAAAAACTGTTAATAGAGTTAGAAGAACTGGAAGAGAAATGAGATTGCATGCTCAGATAGGAGACTATGACATGACTGACATCATTTTAGACTTGGGATCAGAAGTAAATGTCCTAACTAAGCATACATGGGAACAAATGGGAAAACCTACAATTGACTGGTCCCCCATACAGTTGAGATTATCCAATCAGTAGAAGATTGTGCCCCTAGGAAGATTCCCTAGTGTCCCAGTAGACATTGATGGAGTCAGTACCTTAGCAGATTTTGAAGTCATTGAAATAATTGATGATAGCAACCCCTATCCAGCCTTGCTAGGAATTGAATGGGAAATAGAGAATTCTGCAGTAATCAACCTTAAGAATAGGAAGATTACTTTTGAAGGAAAAGGCTTTAGAGTCATAGTACCCTTGGACCCTTCTCAAGGAGAAAGGTACACAGAGCCAGTCAGAGATGAATATCAGGATGTTTTGGATCATATCTACAACATCACAGCTAAAGAAGAAGATTATGTTAACCCTACTACTGAAGGTATAATGGATTGGAAGTGTGACAGTTCTTGCATGACTGATTCAGATGAAGGCCTAGAGAATTGGAAGAATAAACTTTATGAACTACAAGGACATCGATGTGCAAGAATTACCAAGTCTCTCAGATGCCTTCGCTCATAGACAAGAGTCTTACCTATTTTTGATGGCTTGACAGACCCCGAAGATTTTAATTTGCAATTTTCAGAGCAGGTACTACATTCACAGAAGATGGAGACTCTAGATTCAGTATTTAGAGCCACAACTACTAGGTGGTGGAATGGTCATAAAAAGTACATTCATAGTTGGGAAGCTTGTCAAAAGTCCCTTCGCCTGAGATTCAGGGATCGACCTCAGGAGGTTCGAAGCAGATTTAATGGTAATACTAGCCCTCAGGAACATTTGGAGCAATGTTATGAAGCATGGAAGCATGTACATCATGAAGAATGGGTACATAGGTTTGTGCACACTCTGGAACTTGTAGCAAAGAACCGGTATGCGGAGGTGGAGCTTTGCCATGGTACAGTAAGTTGGGATAGTATTGTTGGTAGTTTTGTGCTTACATTTTCTATTAATGAGATTTGTCCTGCTTTAGACGCAGCTATTAGATTGATCCATACCAAGGTGTTTGATGATAAAGAAATAGCCGAGTACCAACCTGATTGGAAGGAACAAGAAGCTAATGTAGTAGAATGTTATAACCTCGCAATTGACAAGGATGATGACCCGCATAACATTAAAATTCCTGAGTCAGAAGGGAACTGCAAAGTACATGGACAAGAAGTCGAAGCACCTGAAGTAACTCAACCCTTCAAGACAAGGCAAGTAAACATCGGCTCAGAAGAACAACCCAAGTACGCTACCATTGGATATTATTGGGATGAAGAAATGGTGAGCAAAGTGACCCAACTTCTCCATGAATATCAGAATTTATTTTCGACGAAGTTCTCAGAAATGAAAGGTATCCATGGTGATATAGGAATGATAAAAATCCCTTTGGAACCTAATGTGAAGCCTGTAAAACAACGCCCTTATAGGCTGAACCCTAAGTATAAAGAAAAAGTCAGAATGGAGGTAGATAAGATGCTTTCTGCAGGAATCATTGAGGCTGTTGAAGATTCCGAATGGGTCAGTCCTATGGTGGTGCAAGAAAAGAATACCAAAGGAGAAATCAGAATCTGTGTCGATCTGAGGAAGTTGAATGATGCTTGTTTACATGATCCTTTTCCTACTCCCTTTACAGATGAAGTTTTAGACAATGTCGGAGGTCAAGAAGTGTATTCCTTCACTGATGGATTTTCAGGTTACCATTAGATCAGAATTGCTCCAGAGGATCGACATAAGACCACCTTCGCTACAGAAATGGGATATTTCGAGTATACAGTTATGCCCTTTGGATTGAAGAATGCACCTGCTATGTTTTCCAGAGTAGTCATATCTGCATTTAAGGAATTTATACATAAATTCTTGGAAGTATACTTTGATGATTGGACTATATTCGGTTTATTGAAGGATCATATAGCCAATTTAAGACTTATGCTCGACAAGTGTAGACAGCATCAGATTTCATTGGACCTGAAGAAGTGTATCTTTTGTGTACCTTTTGGAATTATGCTAGGTCACATTGTGTGCAAACAAGGATTGATGATGGATCCTACGAAGATAGCCATTATCATAAACTTTCCACCTCTGAAGTCTGTTAAGCAACTTCGCACCACACTTGGTCATACTGGATATTATAGGAAATTCATCAAAGGATATGCTAATATGACAGCCCCTATGGAAAAGCAATTGAAGAAAGATATTAAGTTTGAATGGATACCTGAGTGTCAGGAAAGCTTGGATATTTTGAAAGAAAAGATTGTAGCTGCCCCTATCTTAGTATTCCCTGATTGGAATAAGGAGTTTCATGTGCATGTCGATGCATCCTCCATTGCTTTGGGTATAGTATTGGCTCAGTCCGACGAAGGTAATATTGATCACCCTATTGCTTTTGCAAGTAGAAAATTGTCCACAGTAGAAAAGAACTATACTACGACAGAACGAGAATGTCTAGCCATGGTTTATGCCTTGCAAAAGTTTCGACATTATCTGTTAGGATCTCATATTAAAATGTTCATTGACCATTCTGCTTTGAAGTACTTAGTTAACAAGCCTGTGTTAGGTGGAAGAATATGCAAATGGCTGATTTTGTTTTAGGAATATGACTTTGAGATCATAGTTAAGCCTGGAAGACTTAACCTAGGGCCTGACCACTTGTCGAGTCTCGAGTCAGGAGAAGAGCCCACTAGTTTGGATGAAGGTCTTCTTGATGCCCAGTTGTTTTCCATTCAGATGGTTGATGACTATTTTCAGGATATTGTTCAGTACTTGTCTACAGGGTTTGCACCTGCTGAGATGACAACACACCAGAAGAAGTAGCTGGTAGTTAGAGAAGCCGACTTTACTTTGATAGCAGGCCAGCTATATAAGATGGGACCAGATAAAATATTGCGTAGATGTGTCCTAGAGCATGAAAAGCCATTGATTTTGGCTGAAGCACATTCTGGAGCAATAGGAGGTCATTATGCAGGAAAAGCTATAGCTCAGAAGATTCTAACTGTTGGATTGTGGTGGCCCACAATTCATAACGATGAAAGAGAGTATTGCCACAGCTGCGACATCTATTAGAGGATAGGAAAACCGTCTAGAAGGGATGAGATGCATATGGTTCCACAGGTAACTTTACAAGCATTTGACAAGTGGGCTATTGATTTTGTTGGACCAATCAATCCCCCTGCAAAGAAATTTGGAGCAAGATACATTATTATAGCAACTAACTACCTTACTCATTGGGCTGAAGCTCATCCAGTCAAGAACTGTAGCGCTGCTACAGCTGCGAAGTTCATCTTTGATAATATCTTGTCAATATTTGGGTGTCCTAGAATTCTTATGAGTGATCAAGGATCACATTTCCTAAATAAGACTATTGAAGCATTGACCGAAGAATTTCAAGTATATCATTAGAAGAGTACTGCCTACCATCAAGAAAATGGAACTGTCGAAGCCTTTAACAAGATCCTTGAGCATGCCCTGACGAAGGTTTGCAATATTAATAGAAATGATTGGGATCTTAGAATTCTAGTAGTACTATGGGATTATAGAACCACTTGCAAGAAGTTGACGGGCCATACACATTTTAGGCTGGTCTATGGACAAGAAGCAGTTATGCCCATGGAGTACATTGTTCCTAGCCTCAGAATATCTGCCTTCACAGAGATGGATGACCTAGCTATGTTGAAAGAAAGGATGGCAAAGATACTAGAACTAGAAGAAGACAGATTAATCGCAGGTTTCCAGCAGCAAGTACAGAAATCTAGAGAAAAATCATGGCATGATAGACACATCAAGAAGAAGAAATTTTAGAATGGTGATCTTGTGCTCTTGTATGACAGTAAATTCATGAAGTTCCCTGGTAAGTTCAAGACACATTGGAAAGGACCATACATCATTCAGGAAGTTACCAATGGTGGTGCATTCTAGTTAACTAAATTGAATGGAGAAATTTTACCTTCCATGGTGAATGGAAGTAGATTAAAGAAGTACAGGGACAAGCCTGGACCCCCTAATCAGAAGTAACAACAAGAAGGAGAGTCTAAGTACCAAGAATAGTTGAAACTGGGTACTAGACTATAATGAAGCTATTCTGAAATTTATGAAGTGTCGAAGGCTCTCGAAGGTCGAAGTTCTGTTGCAGCTTGTGTCAGGATGGGTCAATGGTCAATATTGTGTCGAAGGTCTTTATTTTGGTGAAGCTGAAGTTAGTGGTTGTGTCAAAGAAGAAAGGTGTGTCGCAGCTTAAAATGTGACCATTGGGAAAAACTAGATTTGGCGGCGCCAGCATGTGAGCTGCCTTAACTTCCTGTAATGATGATATTTTGGGAAAATCTAGCGTCGTGTGGATAAGGTTTACTACCGATCGGTCATATTTGGTATCTTTGATGCATAATTATCACATATTTGATCATTGAAATCTTTAAGAAGCCACCCAGCTCTGTGCATTTCGCATTGTTTTGAGTTTTGCAGTTAAGACCATGTCGAATGATCGCGAAGTCCAGGAATTGTTACGAGAGTTCAGGGAGAGAGGTCTGCGGAACCTTATGAGCAATCCACCTGCATATGAACCTCGTGAAGATGTTCAACTAGGAATAAATTTAAGGCAGAAGTTTTCTCTAAACGGAATGAATAAAGGCACAAGCCCTCAGGAAAGACTCTGGAGGATCCTGAGATGTATCCTCCTGGCTCAGCAAAATGGAGGCTACAGTTTGTCTTATGCAAAATTACATTGACATCCCAGGGGTACTGTCTGTTAAGGACCCAAAGCTGTGGATGGTCAAATGTTCGATAGGACATGAACAGGAGGCAGTTCGAGGGATGGGGTCGCTGATAGATTTAAAAGGCCCAATGATTCCCATACCCCTCATAAATATTACGAAGGAAGACAACAGCATGAGAGATGGTCATAGGGAACATAAGTATTCTGGTAAAGGATCAAGCAAGATGCGGCTGTGGTAGAAGTAGCAGAAGGAATGACGATGATGACAGACAGACATATAAGAGAGAAAGACGACCGGAGGATTAAAGATGATGCTACAGAGATGCAGATGGATACAGAGCCCGACAGAGTGCGAAAGGAGATCATAAAGAAGGAGTAAGCAGCCGAAGATATCATGCCACCAGACAAGCAGCAGAGTGTCCCGGGACGGGACACTGATGAGTCTTAGGGGCCTGTTGGGGCGCGCACCTTAACGGTCACTAATTTTGGTAACTCCACGGTTTTTGTGGAAGCTTTTAAGCGGAGTTGCATGTCAAAATAGTCTTAGGGGTGTCGGGGTTGAGTAAAAGCCCTCTTTTTTGTAATTTTCCATAAATTTTGGGTGTAAGCCCATGATTTTGTAAGAGTGCACTTGTATAAATAGGCACTCATGTAAAGATGTCAAGGGTATCTAATGACATGAGGATCATGTGATGCGAAGTAAGATCTATTTCGGTTTTTAAGGTCAAGTCCCAGCTGAGTGCATGGATGACCTCTGCAGCTGTGTGCGTAGAGGGATTTTGTAAGAAGGAACTGTAGCTAAGTGTGCAGCTTAGAGTTGTAAGAAAGGAACTGCAGCTAAGTGCGTAGCTTAGAGTTGTAAGAAAGGAACTGCAGCTAAGTGCGTAGCTAGACTTGAAGGAAAGGATCTGCAGCTGAGTGCGCCGATCAGAACTGTTGTTTTGTGAAAAGTTGAATAAAAGCGTAGTTCTGTGGACATAGCCCCTACCCTCGGGGTGAACCACATTATATCTTGTGTTGTGGTTGTGCTTTTATATGGTTTCTGTTTTCTTCTCATGCAGTGATAAGTAGATAAATGATAAGTAAGATAACTGCTAAATATTAATTTCGCTGTGAATTCCTAGTTAAGGGTTAGGCAAGAAACTGTTTGTTTATCTAACCGCGAAGCTATATAAGTGAATGCCGAAGCTCAATTTTGTATGATTTTTTGTTAAGGCTAAAGGTACAGTAATATCCCTCTTCTGCTTGCAGAAACATGATTCTACGGCATCCCATAGCTGTTTCGGGTGAGACTGAAACCTATTCGCAGGTTGTTGCCGAAAGGGCCAACACTATGGGTCTTTTTGTTGGAGCGAAGTTCAGATATAAACCCTGGGTCTGCCCTATAGCCCAAAAAAGACAGTGGTCATAATCTATCTTCATCACTACATATCTAACAAATCACATCATTCATTTGTCGTAGCAGTTCATCACAACAGTATAAAACAACTTAAACCATCAATTATTAGAAATGTAATAGGATTGAAAGAGATCGCTGCGACATCGGTAAATCATAACAGAAATGCGATAGAATTGGAATAGATCACGACATCATAAATCATAACAGATTCAACACAATTCTTATTGATATCACAACAGAGGAACTAGGAAAACATAATACAATATTCATGCAACAACTATAAAATCATATTAATTCTATGCAATATATCCAAAACAAACAATTCTTCTCCATAGTAGGAGACCAAATACATCCCAAAAATCTAGATAGATCGCAGATACATCAGAAGACTCCCCAAAACCATAGACAGATCGCACCAGACTTCATGCAATTATCTCTAACCTCTGATAGCTCATGATCTCATTCATATTAATAATAATAATAATAATAATGCCCATTACAATTGCAAAACTAGCTCTATATATAGGCTTGTGCCTTTATATTGAAGGTCCACTTCCAACTAACTTCTAACCACTAATGACCTATAGGGACAAAACTTGGTCAAATAATATATTAGATATTCAAAAAAAATTATCTTTCCACCCATCACGTTGATCTGGCCTTGCGCAGTGTTGTGTGAGCTTGCGCAGCTAGCGCGACGCTGCGCAACTCACTTACTGAAACCCCTGCCAGCAATTGTTGAGACAATTGTTTCAATATTTTTATACTAAAGCTTGCTGAGATGTTTGAAATGTTTGCTTTAGTATTGATGATTGTTGCTTCAGTATTGTTATATTGATGTTTGCTGAGATGTTTGTTGAAATGTTTGCTTCAATATTGATGATTGTTTATTTAGTATTGCTATACTGATGATTGCTAAGATGTTTGCTTCATTATTTTTATGCTGATGATTTCTGAGATGTTTTCTTCAGTATTGTTATACTTATTGTTGAGATGTGTGCTTCAGTATTACTATACTGGTGATTGTTGAGATGGTTACGGTGTTATTACACTGATGATTGATGATTATTGATTGTTGAAGTTTCAGTGTTACTACATTGATGATTGATGAAGTTTCAGTGTTACTACACTGATCATTGTTGATTGTTGAATTGATTGTTGAGATAGTTTCAGTATTCCTATACTGATGTAGCAGAATCAATATTTTCATACTACTATTTTTTTGGATGATTGTTTAGTTTCAGTATTCCCATAGTGATATGACATGTTTAATATTTTTCATACTGATATTGATGTGGCAAGCTTAGTATTTCTATACTAATGTTGATAATAATGTTGCTTCAACATTTGTTTGTTGATGTTGTAGTTATGGTCCCAACACCTTGTGTTGATGTTGCTGATATGGTTGTGGTCTTAGCACCCTGTGCTGATAATGTTGATATGCTTGAAGTCACAACAACTTGTGTTGATTATGATGATGTTGTCTCAACATTTTTATGTTGATGATGATGGTGTTATTCTAGAATCTCTATCCTGATAATGTAGATGATGATATAATATTTATTGATGGTGTTTATTTAGCACTAAGATGATAATGATGTTGTTGTTTCAGTATTTACATACTGATGATACAAATGATGATGTTTCAATATTTACATACTGATGTTGCAGACAATGTTTCAGTATTCACATATTAATGACAAAGAAGAAGATTCGGTATTCACATACTAATGTTACGGAAGATGATTTAGTATTCACCTACTGATGTGGTAGAAGAAGATTCAGTACTCACATGCTAATGTTACAGAAGAAGGTCTAGAAGATGATTCATTATTCGCATACTGATGTGGCAGAATATTATTCAGTGTTGACATAGTGATGTTATAGTTTAATACCCCGGTTTTGACCCCATTTGCATTAAAAGATACATGATGTATATATTGTAATTAATCATGGTGTGGAGCTAAAGGAAAACGCCCCACCATCGATTTGGTTGCGTTATGTTTCGGATATTGGAATTGTTGCCGATGGTATACCGTGCTATCCGGCACATTATAGTTTTGGCATCATGTAAATATGCACTTTAATTAAAATGAACCTACAACTAGCTATGACGGTGCAATGATAATGAAAAGGTCATGATTTTCGTAAGGATAAGGAGGGGGGATTATTAAACCTTGGGCCTATGGGGAAAAATCCATGTGTCAGCTATTAAAAATCCCTCATATTAGTTGGGGCAGTTACTACTGAGTAGTGGTGGGTGTGGCAGGACTGTCAGCCCTTGCCCACGTGCCCACTCCACCAACAGACTCTTCATCTTCACGTCGCGTGGGCAGAGAAGAAACTTCCCAATCTCTCCACTCTCCCACGACTCCATTCTTCCATTCACGATCATATTCCATGGTGTCTTCTTGCCCATCTCCACACAGGGGCTGGAATTTCCCATCCTCACGTAGGGATGTGATTCTTTCCTCATGAACAGGCCTGAGTATGAGAGTTTTACTCACGCGAAGAGGGAAGCGCAGCCTCCCATTCGAGTGTGGACCCTGATTGATTTACCCATCGTGTTTTGTTCCTCCTGTGGTTCTCATTCATGATTTTCCCTGTGCAAGAGCCATTCACGCTCAGGGCTATGTGTCTATGTGTTCCATACCAATTTTGGTTGTGGATGTGTGTTTCCTTTCTGATTTGTGAGATCGGGTTGTTGTTCTTCCCCTTATTTGTGGGTTGTTGTTGTTCTCCCCAAGATCTATGCTTTGCTGTGGTTTTCCCCACGTTATTCATTTGCTATGGGTGCAAGTATCTTTCAGGTTGTTGCTGAGTTGTTTTGGCCATGCTAGGGCCAAGAACAACTCTGAATCACGTTACTTGGGTTGAGATGCGTTCACCCTGTTTTCCTGTGTTTCCTTGCAAAGCTGTGAATCACTTGGTCTTACTACGGGTATGCAGTGGTTGGTCTTCGGACTGTGTGGAGTGTTTTTGAAAGCTGGGTATGCTTGAGAAATATAGTGTTTGAGAGATACACAGATAGAGTTAGATGGCTATTTTTCTTCTCCACAACCCCGGAATAGCATTGGAAAGGGATGTTAGGGCCTGAGGGACTGTGAAGTAGAGAAGGGACTGATTCCTGGTGTTGGGTGTGTGTGAGTGTCTTAGAAGTCAGGCTAGCTCTGGTGTAGGCATCCTTAGCTCTCAAACGAGACCACCAGCTTAGAATTCAGCTTTTCCCAGATCCTTGATAGCCTAATAAACCCTACTGTGTTGGCTTGGATGATTTGTGTACCTTGGCTATGTGTAATCCTGCTTAGTCCCTTATTCCTTGGGGAATCATGCCCAGCTTGGGGGTCGCAATGTTGCTGAGAGATTGATGAGCATGCTGGCCTATGGTTGGGTGGAACGTTGCAGCGATGTAGCTAGTCACAGGATGAATTCTACACAAGATAAGGATTCTTGACTAATTCATCTCTGCAATTACATTTACTGTTTAATGAATCATGATGAACATGTTGATGCCTGAATGTATGTTTTGCTTCCGCTGTATGTTGAGTAATTATGCATCCTTGCATGCTTTATGTTCAAACATTTCGTTTTATTTTATGTATGTTCATGTTCATGGGCTAGTTTCCCAGATGTTTATGGTTATGGTAGTGTCCTCTTCGCTGGCTGGAGGGTCAGGGATGTTACAGAGTGGTATCAGAGTGCATGTTGCAACATGGGCCAGAATGGGCTATGAAGATGCAGTGACAGAGCCATCGTTGCAGCATTGGGCCTCAAAGGGCCATGACAAACTAGTTAATAGAGGCAAGTTTCCCTCTGCCCAGAAGAAAAATTGAAATCACAGAAAAAAAAAAGATCTTCAGAAATTTCTGTTGAAATTTATTTTAAGTGTCGAGCATGTCAGGTCATCAGAGGACTAAATGGGAAGCACCTCCAATACAGTGGAAAATTTAGTCGAAAGGCCACCCGATGAGGAACAGGTAGAATGAATTCATGAAATTTTTCTAAGTGTTCGGTCGTTGGCTCATTGGAAAACTTAGATGGATAGACCTCTGATGCAGACCCTGGAGGCGGGGAAAATTAGTTGAGTGAGTAGCCAACACAGCGGCGGAGATCAGCCGAACACCACCGAAATGTCGCTGAAGTTTAGTGGATGGCGTAGCCGTTGAAGCGGAAAACATTGGCAGAAGAGAAAGGAAGTTTTCATTGAAAAATAGATGATGAAGACACCGCAATGTCGGTAGAAATTAAACAATAAGGGCACAGACACGGAGGAGAAAAGAGAATTTTTGGAAAATTCTCTAAGTAAGGAAATCGTCGGCGAAGTTTAGATGATAGAGCTGTTGATGTGGTGGTAAATTTCGATGAATATTAGTCAATTGGATCGAAGAAAATTAGAAAATGGATTCACCAAAACGTCACCACTGTCAGTGAAATTTAGACGATGAACCAGCCGATGCGGTGGCAAGAATAAGAAAATTATCGAAAATTTTTGGAGTGTGAGATCGTCGGCGAAATTTAGTTGACAGAATCGTTGATGATACGTCGGTGAAAAATAGAAGATGGGATCGCCGACCAATAGATGATGAGGGTGCCGATACATCGGTGGAAGAAAGGAGGTAAGGAAATTTTCCAAAAATTTTCTAATTACAGAAAAAGTTGAAAAGTTTTAGTTGAAGAGATCGTCGATGAACGTCGTCGAAAAAAGTTAGAATATCCAACTATTGAAACATCGGGGGAAAATAGGTGATGGATCTAATATGTTGGGAGATATTATTTGAATGTACTGCCAATCAGAAGAAGTTAGTTTTTTGGGATTCCATCGTTGCGGCTGTCAGTTGGTCTATCACTCCAACGATTAGAGTCTTCAATTGTCGATAGTGCTCCAATCGCCGATGCAGCCGAAAGAGTTTGTTGTTTGAATCACTGATATGGCGGAGAGGATTAGTGGATCTGATCATCAATACATTGAAGGGAAATAGTTGATGATATTTCCAATGAGTTTTATGGTCCGTGTCGAGCACCCGATATGCAAGTGAATTACTACCAACATACAGAGCATACGAAATTTATTGTCAACCCGAGAAAGTCTTTTGTTTCAAAGGATAAATGCGCAGTATATGCTTAAACACAAAAATCACTCTAATTGAACACTCTTATCGTCTAACAACTATTCCCATCCCAAGAACCAGTGTAATCCCATTCATCTTCTAGATACTACAGTTTCAATTACTTTCTACCATGTATCAAGGAAAAATGATGAAACGACAATTGCAGATAAAAAGGAAATCCTATTCACATCCCTGAACAAGTAATTCACCTATTCAATCTGATTACTCTTGAAATCTATAAACATAAATCAAATATTAATCTAGGAATTCAATTGCAAAGGATTAAGTTCAGCTACTCTGAGAAATTGAATTACACGAAGGAAAGTCAACAACTGTAACAGTAAAGATAAATTGCAAGGATTCGTGGGATAACAACTTAAAACTGCAGGATGAACAAAGTTGTGTACATCTACCACATGAATTTCATAAAGAAATTTACCTACTCAGTCGACTATCACTCTATACCACTTACCAATATCAAGAAAATGTAATCACAATTATACTGTAAATCCACACTTACTACAACTGTGTGCAAAGGAAATAGGATCAACAAAGCATCACACAAAACTGAATTAAAAAGTCCTAAATTAACTCAGCAATATCTGTGGAAGGCAGGCCCATCCTTCACACAGAGATGTTGGCTGAACAACTTGAAGCTCCCTTAAACCAGAGGTAACTCCTTATATTAAAGAAAGAAATATTACACAAGTTGCTTCCACTGCTAATACAATGAATGAATTATCTATCTTCCAACCCCCTAGGTCGAGATAGCTCCTCATACTTATACATGCAGATCATAACATAGGATCCTATTAAAGGGTAGCAATGAAGATATCTGATCTTCAGGAGCCCTAAATAACACTAGCTGTTACAAACATGGCATAGCAAAGATATAAGAAATATGGGAAAGTTGTTAGTTGGCCCAGGAATGGCGATCTTCCTTGATCACAATTATACTCGAGCAGCAATGTACTAAAGATCTCCAATTGTATCGCATTCTATTACAGCTTCCTTGTCACAGCTCCTTCTAGGGTGTCACATTAAAACCATGTGCCTTAATTGATGATAGGAGGGCCGAGGGCCATCTTGAGCAGCGAATATTCCTCCTTTCGAGACTTGTTCAGCCACATCTTCCTGTAGTCCACTTATCTCAAACTACCTTCATAAATCATGACATGTTAGCACATTTGAGAGATACACAGCCTTAATTATCACAATCATAAGCATTAATAAGATAAAGCAATGATCAGTCATACCTTGGTAGTTTGGGGAATAAAGTGAGGACAACAGGCCTGATTAGCTTGTTGAATGGTGTAGGACAGGGGAAGAAAAGGTGATCAAGGATGGTTAAAAAGGGACCAATTCTGGGCTCAACATATCCCCCCAACTATCATGTTGCATTTCCTCATGCAACAACCTGCATCATTCGGAATATGAATCCTGCACTGAGCTCTGCTCGTGGAGGGAGGAAAAATTGTAAGGAAACTTAGGCACCTCATATTTCTTTAAAAATCCTCTGTGAGTAACGCAATACTTCCAACATCGCTTCTCCTCTACCCTAGTTAAGGAAAAATCCACGTTATATGGTTTTGCTGGCCACCAAATGAGAGGGAATTTAAATTTCAAGCCCAACCAATTAATCCCACACTCCCTCATACTTCCCACATAGCCCTTGACTCTGGAAAGTGCCTGCTTGAAATTCTTGAAACAGTAGGGATCTCGGCTTCTGAGTGCAGAGGAGGTAGCCTGCCATCTGTGCTTACTCCCTTCCAGTGCTACCTGGTGGTTTCTAGAAATGTAGTTGGTGCAAGTGGAAATCACCTCTTCCTGCAGTCTCATTATATGCTCTGCCACGGGAGGACGTGAAAGGAAATATCTATACCGAGCCAAAAGAATACCAGGATTTTGGGGCTCACTTCGAATCCACAAGTTAGTGTGAGCTTCATTATGAGAAAAGGTTTGAAAATACCTTTCCCACTGAGCTTGATTGCTGAAAAAAGAGGAAAAATCTCTTAGCTGAACATCCCCTGCAAATGGAACAGGATTTGAGTGGCGGTCCATAGGGAAAGCCATCTCATGCAAGTAAAGTTCACACAGCAAATTTTGCTTCTCAAAATTGCTTCCAAAGAATGTCTCCAAGAAATTTGCTGAGGTTGTGATTTTGAACGACCTCCCTTCCTGTACAACCTTCAATTTAAACCAGACAAAATGTTCAAATAGGAATACTGGTTAAGAGGAAGAAGGCTTCCTGGTGCCCATGAGTTCTTGAGAGAGAGCATACATCTGCTCCTTCTCCTATTGCATGGATTGGAACTTTTTCAATTCTCTCAATTTTCTCTGCAGCTCTTCTTCTCGAACTCGGTGGGCCATTCATTCTTCTACCCAATTCTCTTCCAATAACTTGATGATTTTCCTATGCTCGCTGAGAGAAATCATCCCTTTCTGGTACTCCTCCACCTGACTTTTCCATTTGGTCACTTCCATTCTCAGAGTTGAGACTTCTGCTGCAAACTTCAAGATTTCCTTTTTATGATGCTCTTCTTGATCTGAGTCCAAGTCAATGAAATTTCTAAGGGGTAGAAGCACTGGTTCTTGTGGGACAGTTTGTTCTAGTGCATCTAAGTTTACTATGAGAGTTGCTGATTCTTGTGTTACAGCAACTTCCTTTGGACTCTCTTCAGCATCTACATCCATTGCTTCTGGAGGCACTGGTTCTTGTGTGGAAGTGTCTTCTTCTTGGGGACCCTGCATTTCTGAAATTGGTTCAAGAGTTGCTGGTTCTTGTGTGGTAGCAACTTCCCTTGGATTCTCCTCATCAACTACATCCATTGCTTCTGGAGACACTGGTTCTTGTGTGACAGTGTCTTCTTCTTGGGGACCCTGCATTTCTAAAATTGGTTCAAGATTTGCTGGTTCTTGTGTGGTAGCAACTTCCCTTGGATTCTCCTCATCAGCTACATCCATTCCTTCTGGAGACACTAGTTCTTGTGTGACAACGACTCCTCCTGGATTTTCTTCAACAGCCATGTCCACCTTTCCAAGAGACATCGGTTCTTGTGTAACAGTGTCTTTTTCTTAGGTAACCTGCATTTCCAAATTTGATTCAAGAGTTGTTGGTTCTTGTGTGACAGCAACATCCCTTAGACTCTCTTCAGCGTCTTCATTCATTGCTTCTAGAGACACTGGTTCTTGTGTGACAGTGTCTTCCTTGTCCTTCTGCCGCTGAGATTGAATATCTTCCTCAGTGTGCAAATCCTCCTCAAGGATTTTAGTGTCACCTAAGGATTGTGTCTGTACCTATTCATCCTCGCTCCAATGTATATCAGGCATGTTATCCATTCTAGGGTTATCTTCTAATTGCAATTCAGGAGTCCTTGCTGCAACCTCCAAGGATGTTGGTTCTTGTGTAGGAACATCCTAGCTTACCCCTTCATCCTCCTGTTGTTGCAATTCTTCTCCTATGAGCTCTGTATCCTGGGACCATTCTGGGGTTACTGTGCAAAGTTCTTCATTAAGCTCCAGAGTGTCCTCCATCCCAGGTTCTTCTCCCATTTGGTCGACCAATTGGACGAGTATACTCATGGATGATGGTTCTTGTGTTACAACACCTTGTTCAAATTCATCAATATCTTTCCTTTGTGGCTCAGCCTCTATAATATCTATGTCATGGGAGCATTCTAGGGTTACAATGCAATATCTGTCCCCATCATCATACATGATTTCATCCTTTAGCTCCTCTGTCACAGGATTGGTGGCAACTTCAGCACAGATGGTTAAAGATGCTGGTTCTTGTGTGACAACATCTCCTTTTTCTGTAGCTTCCTCCATTGTGGGCACAAAATGTTGTGCTGTACAGGTGCAAATTATAATCTTGTGGCCTGCCTCCTTGAATATTTCCCCACAATTGGGACAGATTACTCGCTCATCTTCCTCTCCAGGCTCGGTAGAGTTCGATTCCTCCAGTTGGTTTGCAGCCTCCACCAATGTATACATTTTCCTTTCACCTTGTTTTCTACAGGTTTCCTTCCATGTTTCCAATTCCCTTCGAAGTACTTGGACGCCCTCTTTTAACACTGCATTCTCAGCCAGAAGTTCTTCAAATCCGGGTTCTTCTTTGACTAGCCCTTGTGGAGCATCCATTGGCCTCGGTACAAGGATTAGGAACTCAACCTGTGCCTCTAGGGTTGCCCATCTTTTTCTGGCTGCCTCTGCTGCTGCAGCTGATTTAGTTCTTTTCCTTCTGATTGGTGAGGTTATGTTAAGTTCCTTGATTGATCTCTTTCTTCTTCTTTGTGGTGTTTTATTTTTTGGAGCTAGGATATCAGGATTCACAGCAGAGGTCGAAGAGATGTTTTCTTGCTCCTCAGGTTGTTCTTCCTCAATTAAATTTCCTCCTCCCCACTCAGGTGAGGATTCAATGGTTACTAGCCCGATATTTTCTTCTATTTCCCTGGCTCTGTCACCTTCAGGTTCAATTGTTGTAGCATTTAGTGTTGCTCCAATTTCACCTTCTACTATCAGAGCTGCCTTGTTGTCAGGGTTTTCCATAAGGTTTTTATCTACACCCTCCCCCAATTGCTCTGATTGTGCCCTCGGTTGCTCTCCTTCTGATGCAGTTCATCCCTCCCCCCAACCATATTGGAGGGACTCCGGTCCTCCTGCTGTAGTTGAACCTGTTCCTGTTCCATTGGGACACCCGGCAAGGGAGTGGGTTCCTGAGCTCGAGCTGTGAATTGCTCCCAGGTTATATTATGCTGGGAAAGGGTTCTTAAAATTATTAATTTGATGAGACCATGGTGGGTCAAGGAGGAAAATGGATGCTTAGCGTCTTGGATGAATGATTCCATATGACACAAGTCATGAAGCAGATAGTATGGAATGTTTGCTAAAGTGCCATGGAGGAGATGAGAAAGTAAAGGCAGTTCAGAATTATAAACAGTTTGGTACCTACCTTCACAAGTGATGTATTTCTTGAGAAAGATAGCCACCTGGTCCCATGGTTGCGGCAATGAGTGCAGTGCGATCCCTCTTCTTGATGATTGAACTTGCTCCCCCTATACTAAAAATGCTTCCCGTGCAGTTGCCGTGGGGACTCATCGTCCAAACCATGCCCTTCCCACCTGCGGGATGGTAGTAACCTCCGATATAATGGCCTTAGAGACTTCTACGCGCAGCCCCCACACCTCGAAGTGATTTTTTGTGAGGTTTAAAGCAAATTCCAATGCTGCTTCCCGATTGAATCCATCTAGTCGCTCAAAAAAATCGATCCAGCCGGCGGCTTGAAAGATGGAAAAAACTACAGGATTTTTTCTAAGTTCCTGTGTATTCAAAGGTTCATGTCGAGCTGGAATCCCCATGATCCTGGCTGCATAATGAGGTTGCTACTCCATGGATTACAGAGTCTGAGAATGGAGGTTGCAGTGCAGAAGATGCACGAAGCGCTGAGCAGAGATGTTGAGAAAAATGGGCAAATTTGGAAAGTTTAGCAAGAAAAAACATTCGAAAGTTTATTCCGAATTGGGGAAGGTGGAAGTTATTAGTGTTTACATCGCACGAGGGAAAGGGTTAATTAGGCCATAATGGTGATACGAATAAAGGTACGACTGATATCGTTAAATCATATGAACACTTAATCACGTGATAAATCAAAGCCATACCTCGTGGGACTGTGTGTCGGATATCCTGCGGAGACTGGTGGAATGTGCGGTTGTTGACGTTGCGGAGGCCGAGCGTGCGTGTATTTATTGATTTCATCATTATAACCGGAATACGGCCATAATACTTTCCGCCCGTGAAACACAACCATCACGTCCATATGGTCGGAATTATGAAGAATACCATTGCCTTATGGACCACCTTGTCGATGCGAGGGGGAATTGGATCCATATCTGGCAGATTGAACAGTGTAGGAAGCAATTTCCCAATAGCACAGGAGTTACCTCTACAAGTTTTCAAGTTTTGAAATAAAAAGGTGGCTTTTAATGCTGGAGACATCCGTCAATAAAGCAGAACTGCAATTTCCAGAAAAGATATCGCGGCTGATGAAAAAGATGTTGCAGTCACCAGGAAAGATTCATGACCGTCGAAAAAAGGATTTATGGTCATCGGGAAAAGTCACGATTTCCAGGGAAAAGTTTTACGACCACCTGGAAATATGTCACAGCCACCGGAAAAGATGTCGCAACCACCGGGAAATGGTTCATGGCTGCCGGAAAAAGGATTTTACGGTGATCAAAAAAAAAAGTCATGGCTGCCAGGGAAAAGTTTTACGACCGCCTGGAAATATGTCGCAGCCGCCAGGAAAGATGTCGCACCCTCCAGGAAAGATGTTGTAGACACCGGGAAAGATGTCGTAGCCGCCAGGAAAGATGTTGCAGCCGCCGGGAAATGGTTCACGGCTGCCGAAAAAGGGATTTTCTGGTGATCGAAAAAAAAGTCACGGCTGCCAACGAAAAGTTTTACAGCCACCGAGAAATATGTTGCAGCCACCGGGAAAGATGTCGCAGCCGCCAGGAAATGGTTCACGGCTGCCGAAAAATTTATTTTGAAGGAAGGCATGGGAAAACGACTCCCGTTCGATATGCCCAATCTAGTCATCCTCCTGGCACTTCCCTACCAGTTTTTGAAAAACAACAGCAAACGAGAAGATCAAATGCAAAAGCAAAAAAAATATAAAATGCAGCAGAGAAAAAAAAACATTATTTATGTACAATAATTCAAATGTGATTTACAGTTCAAGGATTGGCAAAGGCAGAGAGAAGTTTTTTCCTTGGTGCCAACTGATAGTCTGGATCGGTGGCAATTTGCGAAATGAATGCATCTTTCGAAATAGGCTTATGATACAGTCACAGTCTGTGGCCATTAACAAATAATGGTATGCGGTTCTCATCAATGGTCACCAGACGGACAGTGCCGTTTTCAAATACCCTGTCGACCAAGTATGGACCTAGCCACCTTGTACGTAATTTACCTTTAAAATCCCTTTTGAACCTGGAATCATATAGTAATGCCCAGTCTCCCTCACAGAAGATTTTCTTTTTAATAAATCGGTCATGCCAATTGGATCTCTGTTGCTGAAGGAACCCAATCTGGTCCACTGTAGCTAACCGCTTCTCATCCAATTCGTTTAGTTGATTCAATCTTCTCTTCTAGGCTTCTGTTACATCTAGATTCATTTCGGAGGCTGTCTTCAGGGTTTTGATCTCAAACTCAATTGGAAAGATGACACTCTTTCCATACACTAAATCATAGGGAGAGAAACCTGTGGTGTTGTGCCAAGTCGTGCGATATTCCCACAGTGCTTCCGGAAGCCTGTCAGCCCAATCCTTCCGATGGCTCTTAATTGTTTTAGTAAGGATGGCTTCAATAACTTTATTAGTACTCTCCACCTCACCATTGGCTTGGGGGTGGTAAGGTGAAGCCACCCTATGATGCACATGATACTTCCAGAGCAAGGATTCAAATTGGTGTGACATGAATTGCGGTCCCCCATCGGTAACTACTTCCTTTGGTATCCCAAAGCGGGTAAAGATTTCACTGTATAGAAAATTGATCATGACCTAGTCGTTAGCCTTAGCGAAAGCTACAGCCTCTACCCACTTGGTCATATAATCAGTGCAAACCAAAATGTAAGCTTTCTATCTGGAAAGAGGGCTGATAGGGCCAACAAAGTCCAGTTCCCATCTATCAAATGGTTCAACTACTACTTGAGGTTGTAGAGGCATCTAATTTGTTTTATTGGGATGACCCATCCTTTGGCAGCTGTCACAGGACTGAACATACCTTTTAGCATCCCTCAAAAGAGTTGGCCAATAGTAGCCCATCCGCAGCGCTTTGTGCCCTGTTATTTTGTCTGCAAAGTGTCCCCCACAAGGCTCATCATGGCAGGCTTTCAGTATGTGAAATATCTCATCTTCCCTTACACATCTCCTGATCTCAAGATCTGGCCCTGTGTAGAAGAGATGGCCGTTAAGCCAACAATAACTGGCACTTTGTTGTATGATTTTTCTCTTTTCTCGTTTAGACATATGTGGTGGGAGCTTTCCTGCAGCCAAATAATTAGCGACGTCTGCATACCAAGGGGAATGAGCTAAAAGTGCGAATAGATGTTCATCTGGAAAAGAGTCCTCAACAGGAAAACTGTTATCACTATTAGTGAAACGAGATAAAAAATCAGCAACAACATTTTCTTTCACAGGTTTATCTATAATGGTAATATCAAATTCCTGCAATAACAAGAGCCACCTAATCACTCTAGCATTGGTGACAGGTTTGTTCATTAAGTAATTAATGGCAGAGTGGTCAGTGTGCACAAATGTAGGATACCCAGTAATGTAATGTCGAAATTTATTGATAGAGTAGACAATAGCTAGGAATTATTTCTAGGTAACAGTATAATTAAGTTCAGCAAGGGCTAAGTTTTTACTAACATAATAGATGGCATAAGGTACTTGACCATCCTGTTGTCCTAATACTGCTCCAATGGCGGTATCAGAGGCATCTGAAAAAATATGGAAGGGTAGGGTCCAATTAGGTCCCCTTAGGATAGGAGCTGTGGACAGTTTTTCCTTAAGCTTATCAAACACTGTTTGGCATGCTTCACTCCACACAAACTATGCATCCTTCGTTAACAGAGAGAATAAAGGAGACGCAAGTTTGGAGAAGTTTTCTATAAACCTTCGGTAATATCCAGCATGTCCCAGAAAAATTCGTACCTCTTTCTGAGTTGAAGGGGTAGGTAGATTTTTTATCACCTTGATTTTTGAAGGGTCCAACTGAATGCCATTGGCAAAGATGAAATGCCCTAATACCACCCCTTCACTCATCATCATGTGGCACTTTTCGGTGCTTAATGAGAGCTGAGTCTGTTCACAACGAACTAAAACCTTCTTTAAATTTTCCAGCACTTCCTCAAAATCCTTTCCATAGGGAGTAAAATCGTCCATAAAGATTTCCATACTATCATTAACTAATTTAGAGAATATGCCAATTACAGCTCTTTGAAACGTTGCCGGTGCGTTACATAAACCAAAGGGAAGCACTCTGTAGGAAAATGTTCCCCAGGGACAAATGAAGGTGGTATTATCCTGGTCCTCAGGAGCAATCTGAATTTGATTGTACCTGCTGAACCCATCTAGGAAGGAGAAGAACTTCTTCCCTGATAGGGTATCAAGTACTTGTTCAATAAAGGGCAAAGGGAAATGATCCTTTTGGGTGGCTTTGTTCAGTTCCCTATAATCAACACAGACCCTCCATCTACCATTTTTCTTGGGCACAATTACGAGTGGGGAAACCCACTCACTATTTAAAATAGGATATATAAATCCTGCTTCCAAAAGTTTCTGGATTTCTTCCTTCACTATATCCCTCAGATTGTGGTTCATGCATCGTTGGGGTTGACACACAGTTTGGGAGTCACTTTTAATATAAATATTATGGGTGCACAGATTAGAAGGAATACCCCTCATGTCTATATACTCCTAGGCGAACGCCCTCTTGTGTTCTTTCAAGAGACTGATCAGGCACTTCTGTTCCTCTAAGGAGAGACTAGGATTGATATCCAAAGTCCTTCCAGGCTCTACCTCAATAGGAATACTTTTTGAATTTTTCAAAACTGGGATTATGTTTGTGTCACCAACTAGTGCTTCTTCCATAAGATTTTCTTGTTCTTCCTTTCCCAAGGTAATGTTCAGGATTTGATAGACCTCTCTATCGACTAAAGTGGGTTCACTAATAAAATTACTAATAGCATCATATTCTGTTTCATTTTTAAAAGTTAAGGCCTTCCCTATAGTTAGTAGTGGCTGAACATCCTCCTCCTCCTCCTCCTGCTCTATCCAAAGGGAAGTTTCGGCCTCTAGAATTGGCCGAGCTGGAGGATAAAGGGTGAGGTTTTTAGTCTCCGTACATTTAGATATAGTCATGGACCCCGATCGACAGCTGATGCAAGCATTAGCTATGGCCAACCAAGGCCTCCCCAGGATGAATGGGTGTCCTCCCAGCTGCGATTTTGGTTGTAATACCAAAAAGTCAGCAGGGTACTCCCATGAATCTACTGAGATGACAAGGTCGTCCAAAATCTCTTCGGGTCTAATGGTGGATCTGTCCGCCAATTTTAAAAATAGTGGGGGTCGGTCTAAGATTAGTGAGCCCAAGATTCTTTACAGTCTCCATGGTTATGACATTGATCGTTGCTCCTAAATAGACTAGCACGTTGGGTATCTGTGTCTGTCCTACCTATATAGTGATAGTAGGATTGCCAGCGTCGTCATACTTAGTCACAGAGATTTTTCCTGCTATCAAGGAAGATAAATTTCCTATGATGTGAACAGTGGGAGGATCTCTGGGTTTCCTTCCTGGTTTCTTAGTGCACAGGTCCCGAACGGTTCTAGTATAAATAGGTACGTCTTGAAGAGTTTCAAAAAGGGGGATCTTAACATATAGATTCTTTAACTCTCCTAGGAGGTTAAACTGAGGTTGCCCCCTTATTCTTGATAGCATTAGTCTCTCGGGGTATGGTGGTTGCCTTATCAGCTAGGTAGGCTGCGTATTGTCAGATTTATCATTTGATGTTTCAGCCATCCCATCTAAGGGATGCTCAGCATCTTCAATGATAGGAAATGTATCGGGTGGATGTTGTGAACTCCCTCCTTGTTTATGCACAGAAGGTGGAGCATCTTCTGTAATTACGGGTTCTACTATTTTCCCAAATTGTAAACGAATATCATTACAAGGTACAAGGGAAAGAGAGTAGGCCAGCATGTTGACAGTCTCCAATTGATGGACTGCTTTATTATTCGGTTTAGGATTAGGTTGGGAAGGCAGCTGAGGTCGTATTGGTATATTAGGGACATAATTGTTCTGCAGTTGCAGCTGCGACTGGTGAGGTGGGTATTGAGGGTATTGAGGGTATTGAGGAGAATATGGTGATTATTGTGGTGGAGGTGGTTGAGGAAACTAGTTTCTGGGGTGGAAATTCCTCCATCCAGGAGACCACGACGTAGGTTGATGTGGTGGTTGTGTCCAGGGACTCCATGAATTGTAATTTTGCATTACAGGTTGGGAAGGATTCCACTGAGCATAATTTGGAAACAACTAACCTTTTAGGATTTATGGTAGGTATTTTAACAACTAGAATAGGTTATGAGTTATCAGAACCTCCACCCATTGAAATGGGATTACCTTCTATCGCTTTGGCACCTAAACCCTTCTATAGGACTGGTTGATTTCTGCTTGTTTCTTTAGGGATTGCACCATGATTTAACACAGAAGCTTAACAAAAAAATAATTTCCTTCTCTTCTGTCGAGATTTAGATATAGATTGAGGAAAAAATTCAGTATGCCCTGATCCATTCTCAATCAAGAATTGGTCCTAAATCATATCAATTCTAGACAATTGAAATAAACCATGATAAAATAAACTTTGATCTTGATTTTTATGGTGCTTTGAACAACATAAGAAATATTTTATAAGTTATTGAGCATAAAGCATGGTAAATAAAACTTAGACCCTTTATATTCCATCAAAATCCTTAAATGATAGTAATTTACATAGGAGAATCGATCATCACAGGTTATATACCAAGAAACTTTCACCATTGGAGATTCAGGTATTTCGTAGGGAACACAAATTTATCATTGAAATATGCAGGTAAGGGGAGTAAAACTTGTTTCCATTTGGCCTTATTTATCTCTCCCATTTAAACAACTTCTCTCCCGTCTGTGAAAACTTTGTTTCTTTCGCTATGAAGTCCCCAGAGATAACCAAATGTAAATTTCCAATCTGTGCAACATTCTCCTTAAATGATAGGGAAAATTGGTGAGTTAACTCTACATTATGCCCATCAAATATTCTGAAGAATTATCCCCATCTAATTTTGTCAATTAACAGCGCAACCTCCAGTTCAATGTTGAGCAATTCACTACCAGCAAGCTCAAACCTACATAGAGGAGCCATCGGGACAATACTAAGATGATAATTAAGGTAAGGGTAATTATCAATGGAGAGCACATACTATATTAAGTTGTTTTCCTGTACAAACCCTAAATTCAGTAACTCGCACATACAAAAAACTCGCCAATTCATTATATGGTATGATAACAATGGAAAATGATGATACAGAGAAAGAAATGATGGTGATGCAGAGTGCGAAATCATGACTTTGTACTAGCATTATAAACATAAATGACCCTTAAAATCTTCGTTGATAGAGTGAAATGACACTATTTGTACTTTGATCAAGAGGTGTCGAATGAATCATAATTCATGTTTTAATCCTAAGCTAGGATAGATACCACATTTTGTATTCATGTTTTTGATTTGGATGGGTGTGATAATAGCTTGGGTATAATTCGAATGGAAGTTTGATCATTCATTTAGGAATAGTTTTTAGGGTTTTAATTCTTAGGCATAGTTTTATGTTTTAATGTTTAGATATATATACTGAATCAAGATCATCAATACAAACAATATATAAAACATGAATTTAATCATTATTACTTTTCCTATCATTACAAAACAAACTATTGAAGCCTTGATAACATTTATAAGGAGATCGTGTTAAAAAATGAAAAATCACAGAAGCCAATTGGATCTGATTGCAAGATAAGATTAGCAAGTTTTTGATCAGCTGAAAAACTAATCATATTTAAATAATATATATAACCCAAAGTTAATATGTGAGAATAAATAATTGATTATATATAAATTGGATTTAGCAATTGATAAATATATCATAACTAATACCTCAATAGTCATGAAAACCTAAATTCTTGCAATGATTTTTACTTGAGTAAATGATGTTTCAAATTCAGAATACATTCAGAATCATAGATTCTGAAGGAAATCTTAATAATGTCTTCAATAATTTAATAAGATAAAAGTTGATATCATTTTTTATTAACTAAAAACAAAATAAAAAATGAGAAAGTTGTAGGAAGCCAACACATCCCTCATGCCCACACTCTTCATTGATAGCCTTCATGATTCAAGGTTCGTAAGCCAAGATATGTTTTTTTGGGAAAATGCCTTGTGCGTTTTGACATGGTTATATGATATTCCCTTACTATGTAGAACATATTTCGATGAAAATTATAAAGAAGGATGGACTTGAAATCAAAGCAGGGTGGGAAAGTGTGCAAATTGTGGATGCTACTCTATAGAAAGACAATAAATATTTAGAAGGTACAAATTTTTAAATGAGGAAGTTCCTTCAGAAGCAAGCATATTCTCCAAATAATCCCAAAAAAGGTCCAATGAATATTGTAACAACAACTATAGGAATAACATATATTCCATAAAGCTATTCAGGTTGGAATGGTAAGCTAAATATGGTTTTATTGTTTAATGATTTATGGTCCATCCTGCACATGTCTAGATTGATAGTTCGAGGAATGAATTTTGGCCAAATGTTTTAAGTGTTTTGGTTGGAGTTTTGTTAATTGGGTTTTGATGCAGATTTATTTGGATCTATAAGAAAACAATGATAAGGGAAGGAAGTCTTTTCTCATGATCAAGACATACCAGATGCTTTGAAGCAAAGTCACGTTGGACAGCTTATTGAGTTTAAGATACTTCTTAAACAGTGAATTCCTCATTTGATTTTAAAAAATGATGACATACTTGGCTACAACAATGGATATGAATTGTCCAAGATTCCTTAGAAGTATGGAAAGTGTCCCAGGGACAAATGGCTAATGTTGATTGTCATGTGTTTTGTTCACTGGGTTTTGATGCAATCTTATTTGGTATCATGACAGTGAAACTAAGAATGATTGACAAATCTCTAAGCAAATTATGATAAGGGCAGACACTATTTTTCTCATGACCAAGACATATCAAATGCTTTGAATGGAATTTCTATACTTCTTATTGAGGTTAAACAATGATGAAACACTTGGATGAAAAAATTGAGATCATGTCTCTAAGATTCCTTAACAGTGTGGAGAGTGGAAGTTGGGAAGATGTCTATTGTTTATTCTATAGTTGTTTTGTTAACTAAAATTTGATGAAAACTTATTTGGTAAAGTAAGGGATTCCCCATTAGACCCAAAAAATAAATGTTTCTAGTTCCATTTTTCAAAAGATGGAAAGCATGTTGATATTTAGGACTTGAATTCAACAAATTGTTGACTTCTTAATCAAGTAGGTAGGAATTGAAGAGTTGTTTTTTATATAGCAGGTGGAATATGAACAATTTCCAATGTGCATGCAAATGGGGATATTTGTTTATTAGTTGGGTTTTAATGAATAATTACTTTGTGATCTTAGTGTCGATTTCATATTTTCCCAAAAACATCTTTCATGCTGATTTAGTGGGTAAAAACATGGCAACCTAGTTGATTTTCGATTTTATAGGCTTCAAGGCCCGTCTTGCACACAGATGCATTCGAAATCCAACAAATGGATTTTATGGCACTATCTTGTGTATTTTTTCATGGTTATATGAGATGTCCTCACTACGTAGAACATATTTGGAAGAAAGTTATAAACAAGAATGGACTTGAAATCAGAGGAACCCGGTTTCTCATTGCTCCATCAAATGGCATTTGGACACGTGTCTTGGTGATTGGCGAATGGTGGTTGGATAGGTGTCTCATGTGTTTGGACAGGTGTTTTGTTAAATATTGTAAATAAGTAGGCTTATTACCTTCGTTTACTACTTAAGGGTTCATCTTGCGCGTGTTTGGTTAGTTGGACAGGTGTATTGCATGTTTTGACCGGGGTTCTATTAATTGTGTTTTGATGCCTTCCTATTATGTTAGTGGGTAAATATACTCAAGAAGACCCAAGCTAGATCTCCCCATTCCTAGTGGATCTAGAAAAAATCAAGTACATAATACACCCTACTTTCCTAAATCAATGAAGATATAGGATGAAGAGATGAGTACCTTTCCTCAGATAGATAAGTCTTCTCCTCCCTATTACTCCAAGCTCCAGGCCTTCAGATCTCCAACTGCAAAACCTTATGAAAGAGATAGAGCAAGAAAAGGGTTAAAGCATACATAGATATAAGCTAATCGTTAAGGAAGAAATCTCTAAATATCATTAACACAATAACATTTATGGAAAGAGATTTGTATTACTGCAACCAAGGAGATACATATAATTACATAAGGAAAGAACATCATAGCCTATCCTTAACGCTACAATATTCCATCGAACAATCCAAGCCAAGCATCCAAAAGATGATCATAGCCTCCCAAAGGGTGGTATTTTTCCTCCCAAAGGATGATATGGATCACCTATAATTTCACTAGCATAAGAGTACCATAGTCCTTCCTCCATTCACAATGGAGAGAGGGTTCAGTTTATAAGGCCAAAGGGATAGATTAGGTTGATGATTAGGAGGATGGGTCTAAGGGATCTTTCCCATAGGTTAGGGAACCAAATAGCACCTCACCTAGAAAATAGGGATGATCCTTCACCTCATCCACCTTCGAGAAGGGCCTCAAAACATCTCTTTTTTCCCTCTAAACATCACTGTCGCAGCTTGCTATAGGAGACAAAGTGCCAGAGAGGGGCTAGCACACCTTGCATGAGGAGAAAGACTACCACTAAAACACCTTGCATGAAGGGAAAGAGTTTCGGTGCACCTTTCCTTATGAGTAAGAGCGCGAACCCTCCTAAAGGAGGAAAAAGAGTTAGGGGAAACTTCAAACTCAACACACTTTAGCTAGGGAAAAATCAAGGATTAGGCATAAGGTTGACACATGGATATAGATGACAAGATTTTGATGTAACAGAATTCCCCCCAGGTCATGAATTTAGAGGAATGCGATAGGTGAATTCTTTGCGAAGTGAACAAATTGAAGGCAAGAATGTTGGTTGGAAGCTGCTATAATACCACTGACTCAAATATCATATGACTTATAATCATGGTTGCTGACCAATACAATGCAGATCCATGGTAGTAGAGACCAACTGGACACAATCATGGCTACTAAACACAAGCATAGATCCATGACGAGAGGATAACACAACCACTACCAATACAAAGTGGATCCATGTAATATGACTCAAAAAAATCCATTGCAACCTCAGGAGAAATATTAGATAACCCAGGGTCTTCAAGTCAAACATGCAATGATACGAATCTAACCATGTGATTACAATGTATTGATGTCGAACAAAGGTAGAAACCACTTTCTTACAAGTCATTAATGTAAATTGTTAACAAGTGCAAGGGAAATCACCATTGATGTCAATGATTCCCAAGGTATCTCAGCACATTCCTTCGAGTGTGAATAGAGGACTTAGAGTTCAACACTTGGTAGAATATTTCAATCAAGTGTCAATGATGTGAAATCATGTTGAATGCGAGGCAACCTTCCATTAAGGCATGCAGGCCCAAGGTACTTGTCTTGGTTTCTAATTCGAATCCATGGATGAGGCGTTGAATTTGACAAGAATAGACTCGCTGAAGGAGGGCCATGATGAATCCCCCATCATCGAAACAAAAAACGTTCATATATGTTTTATATCAAACTGGACAATAGAGTGATGTACGAAATTGACTCAGAGATGAAAAACATGATAGAAGGTAAACTGACTACAGACAGTGAACAGATTACCAAAAATCTCTTGAACATGAGCATGGCATGACTTGGAAGTATTGATACGAGAATTAAACCAATCCCCCCAATGCAACTAATGACAGGAATATTCTTGGAAAACTCAAATGAGTAATAAGACTCAAGGAACTATCAAGACTCAAAGACAAACAGATTACCCAGGTACTAAAATGCATATGCAATTGAGTGCCATGTTCAAGAGTAACTATGTACTATCATAAATACAAAAAACATACTCTTTCCTTAATTTCCCCATCACAAAGGATGAATACCTATTTTCATTTTTACAAGTTCAAATAGGGTAACAAACCCTCGTTACAGCTCATCAAGTGATGAGTCCTGTCCCATACTTTTGACGAACCTGATAAAGGAGGGGTTTGTTCCCAGAAAGGGTCCTTCATCGTTTGATTTTAGGAGTCTGATGAAATCAAATTCATTCATCGTTTCATGTTTAGAGAGTGTGAAATGACTAAGAAGACTCCAGAATCAAATTTTTCATAAATTTAGTCGTCGAGGCCTGAAAAACTATAAAATCATTGTCAGGATCACTCTTCCTGTCATGATTGGTTGGAGTATACATTTTTCGCAAGTAGTCCCCCCTAGTCCAAAAAGGGGGTAAACTATCACCATGAATATGACTCTTCAGGTCCTTTTACAAGCGTGAATAAGACAAGCTCACTCAACAATGTTTTCACATTTTAAGAGTCCAAAAAATGCTTAAAGATGACCCTATTAGGGTTCTTTTTTCATAACCAAATTTTAACGAGTCTGAAAAATAGTAAAAGTAAACTCACTACCTCTTACTTAAGTTTTTAATTAGCACACTGAAGGTATAAAAGGCACTTGAAAACTTTTTCATGTTTGAATCTAGAGCACAAAAAAGCGATAGAGTAAGCTCAAACCAGTTTTCATGTTTAACCAGAGCACAAAAA
>LPNX010150111.1:65965-80117 GCA_001517045.1 Pseudotsuga menziesii
ATTCTTAATTAACCAAAATTCCTCCCTGCACAAGAAAAATGGCAGAAATGAATGAAATTAAAGAAAGAATGGTAAAATTAGAGCTTAACCAAGCCCAAGGTTCTAAAAATATTGAAGGTTTACACTCAATACTCAACCAAATCGAAGGAGAACTACACAAAAGCAAAATCGAATTATCAGAGACTATAAAAAAAGAATTCAACGAAGTAGTATCTTGGGAGATGGAAGGTGTAAAAAGAAACATCACATTATTGTTTGAATCTGGGTTGAGAAAACTTGAGCATCATTTGGAAAACACAATTACTACATTAGTGTGCAATATGTCAAAGGAAGACGAACCATCCTCAAATTCAAGGCATCATAAGCCAATTCCTCCTAAAAGAGGAAGTCCACAAGAAGAGTTCGATCATGATCTCTCTCCAAATCATGAGCAGTCACTTTCTCCTCCAAAAAGGAATGGATATCAAATGAAACCCAAGTTAGAATTGTAAAAATTCAATGGAGACAAAAAACAGAACATGGCGAGGATCAACAAGGCAGAAGATTTTTTTTCCATACACAATATCACAGCTGACGAGGAAATGATAAAATATGCTTATATGCAACTAGAAGAGTGGGCTTACAACTGGTACATGTGGTGGAAGGTTGCAACACAGGAAACTAAGAGAAAGTGGAGAACATTCAAAAATGATTTATTTAAGAGGTTTGAAGACTTAAAAAAATACTTCTTCACAAAACTTACCAGACTGTAGCAAAAAGGCAATGACGATGAATACACCGACGAATGGGAAGCCCTGGCAACACGTGTGCTAGAACTAATAGATAGTTAATGCCTCCAGACTTATATGTATGGACTAAAACCCTATATAAGAGATGAGATAGAGCTACTAAATATATCAACCTTGGACAAGGCGAGACGCAAGGAAAAAATCATTGAAGAAAATTTTAAAAACGTGTGGAACAAAAACCATGACAAATATAGAAGGTCTATTCCAAATACCAAAACCGACACCAAATACCAGCCACCATATCTAATAAATGACAACAAAACCACCTTATAATCCCAATGGATGAAAGAAGGAAAGTCTAGGTATTGCAGAGAGAAGTGGGACCCAAGACACAGATGTTTAAAAAAAGAGACCACCAAGAACTTATATCAATGTGAAGTAGAAGAAGAAGACAAGTCAGATAGCGATGAATCTGACATAGAAGAAACTTGTGACATCAAAAATCCTTTGTCAAATTCAGAAGATGAAGAAACTCCCAAACTATCAATTGCAGCCATAACAGGAATACACCAACCACAAACATTAAAATTAAAAGGGCATATAAAAAATAACAATGTTGTAGTCCTATTCGACACAGGAAGCACTCATAATTTTATCGATGTAAGTGTTGCAAAGAGGCTTAACCTTTTCATATATCTAGTACCCAACAAGAAAATAATGGTACCAGATGGAGAAAAGATCGAAAAAGTATGGAAATGCCACAAAGTTAAACTGTAAATGCAAGATTATAACCTTGAGTCAGAATTTTATGCAGTTCCCTTAGGAGGAGTTGATGCAGTATTAGGAATTCAGTGGTTGCAAACACTAGGTACCTGCTCAGCAAACCACCAATAACATTTTATAAAGTTTAAATGGAAAGGATAAAGATACAAATTATATGGGTTCCAACCCCCTCGCACGTAAATTGTGTCATCCCACAAAATGGAGAAGCTAATTCGAAAAGGAGAACCAGCATATGTCATACAATGTCAGGAGATGAAATTATTAACTTTAGAAGTAGTTAAACCAAATCATCCAAAGATCCAAGGATTAATCCAAAAATACAAAAAAGTATTCGAAGACCTCCCCATGGAGTTACCACTAGAAAGGAAGATCGAGCATGTCATCAAAATCAAGTCAGGATCCAGCCCTGTCAATGTTAAACCCTATAGGTATCCACACCACCATAAGACAAAGATTGAAAGATTAATCCGTGATTTATTGAAATGTGGAGTGATTATAGAAAGTCGAAGTCGTTATGATGCACCAGTAGTACTGGTACGAAAGAAGGATGGATCATTTAGGCTATGCATTGATTACAAAGGACTAAACAAAATAACTATTAAAGACAAATTCGCCATTCCATTTATCGATGAAATGTTGGACGAACTGCATGGTGCAAGGTACTTTTCAAAATTAGAATTAAGGTTAGGATATTACCAAATCAAAGTAAGGCTATAAGATATGGTGAAGACAGCTTTCTGAACCCATGAGGGACATTACGAATTTAAGGTAATGCCTTTTGAGCTAACTAACACCCCAGTGACATTTCAAGCAACCATGAATAACCTATTCCAATCATTCCTAAGGAAGTTTGTATTAGTGTTTTTTGATGACATCATTATATACATTAAGACATGGAAGGATCATCTCACACACCTAGAACATGTTCTCTCTATTTTAAAATAAATCCTCCCCTTATACCAAGATGTCCAAATGCACATTCTGTAAAGAAGAAGTGCACTATCTTGGACATGTAATATCTAAAGAAGGAGTCAAGGTTGATCTAGAAAAAATCAAATCCATCACAAAATGGCCCAACCCTACTAACTTTCCTAAGTTAAGAGGATTCCTCGGGCTAACAGGATACCACAGAAGACTCATTAGGAATTATGTGCACAGAACCACACCCTTATCCAACCTTCTAAAAAAGAATGCATTCCATTGGAATGAAGAAGCGGAAAAATGTTTTGAAGCCTTGAATGGAATTATGTCCTCCACACCTCTATTAGCTACCCCAAACTTCTCCAAACCATTTGTGATAGAATGTGATGCTTCAGGTTATGGGTAGGGAGCAGTACTAATGCAAGATGAACACCTGACATCTTTTGAGATCAGGAAATTAAACAGGCGAGAGCAATTGAAGTCTACATATGATAAAGAAATGCTGGAAATTATGTAGGAATTGGTAAAGTGGAGACAATACCTGTTAGGGATAAAATTCATGATCCACAAAGACCATAATAGTCTTCAATACCTACTTCAATAGAAAACATTGTCCACGAGACAATAGAAGTGAATAGAAAAAATTGTTGCTTTCGACATGGAAATAATACACAAAAAAGGGAAGGAAAATGTAGTTGTAGATGCACTCTCCAGAAAAGATGAGGATATTACCTCTTACTCCATCTTATTTGAAATTCCATAATGGCTGAATGAAATACGAAGTGAATACACCAAGGACCTAGAAACAAGCACTATAATTAACAACTCCAACCGTGACCCCAAGTTTGAATGGAAAACAATATTCTTTGGTATAAGGGGAGGATTTATTTGAACTCAAAATCTAAGTTCAAGTTTAAAGCAATAAAATAATCCCATGATTCACCAGCTGCCGAACATGTAGTATTCTTCAAATCTTATTATAATGCAAGAAGGTCATTTTTCTGGAAGGGAATGCAGAAAGATATCCAGCAATATGTGGTAGAATGCGACAATTATCAGAGAAACAAAAGTGAAAATGTTTTAACCCCAGGGTTACTCCAACCCCTACACATTCCAAACTAGAAATGGGAAGAGATATCAATGGATTTCATCGATGGGTTACCTCCATCAGAAGGAAAGGACAAGATCCTTGTAGTGGTTGATCGATTAACCAAATTTTCTCACTTCATGGCAATAAAAAAAACAGACACGAAAAAACAAATTGCAGAAGTATTTTGCAAAAATGTCTACAAATTGCATGGCTTCCCAAAAGTCATCGTCAGCGGCAAAGATGCAAAATTTAATGGAAAATTTTGGAGCGAAATATTTAAACAAATGGGTACATCACTCAATATGAGCTCAGCTTACCACCCCCAAATAGATGGTCAGACTGAATTCTTAAATAAATGCTTAGAAGCATATCTACATTGTTTCATAACAGATAAACAAAACCATTGGTATCAATGGTTACACTTAGCAAAATAGTGGTACAATTCAACATACCACACCTCCGCAAAAATGACCCCTTACCAAGTGTTATATGGGTATGAACCTCCAAATTGGAAGGATTTAGTTCTGAACGACACTAATGTTCCAGAAGTAAGGAACCAACTAGAGAAATCCCAAAAAATGATTGAATTACTAAAGGATAACTTAATCATGGCACAGTATCGCATGAGGCAACAAGCAGATCAACGTAGAATTGAAACAAAATTTGAAGTAGGAGACTAGGTATTCGTCAGACTCCAACCCTATAAACAAGTATCCCTTAAAAGTGGAGGGAAACAAAAGTTGGCCCCAAATTTCTATGGACCATACCATATTATCCAGAAGATTAGTTAAGTGGCATATAAATTACAGATACCTGATAAAAGTCATATCCACAATGTCTTCCATGTATCATGTCTCAAACAAATGTTGGGTAAACATCAAATAGTACAAACAATACCTCCTATGTTAGATGACGAAGGAAGGGTCATTTTGGAACCTGAGGCAATCATTGCAATCCAAGAAAGAAAACTCTATTCTAGAACACTCAAGGAATATCTTGCTAAGTGGAATAATTTTCTAGATGAAGACGCATCATGGGAGACATAACAGTTTCGTCAACAATATCCATCCTTACCTTTGCTTTGAGGACAAAGCATTCAAAAAGATGGTGGCAATGTTATGTATCTAATATTACGAGCAATTATTTTAATATTAATGTAGTATTAATTAAAACATAGAATCACACCCTTTCAGTGAAATGGTGTATTTTGACCTATAAAAGGTCTTCTTATCATTGTAATTAAATCATCATTCAATATTCAATTTTACTGTGGTTAATTTTTGGAATTCATGTGGGTTTTAGATTTTTATTCCGCTTCATTCTAGTAGGAAGATCACATATGGATGAATGCACGATTGATTCATGACAAAAGAAGAAGAGATGACAATCAATCCCTAACAACTCTTACCAAGCAGAGAAAGAATAAATAACATTTCCGCAAAGAGTAGAAGGACATCTCACAACTCGATAGTTCAGTTTTGATAAGAAAGGACACTTTGCGAAATAATTTCCCAAGAAGGAAGGATGGTAGGATGATACGATCTAGAAGTGATAGTTGATTAGAAATAATGAAGTCTGGATATGAATTTGAAACATGAAGGGAAGTGTTATAATGTCTTCTAAGTAAATATACAAGACCGAGTATACCATTGATTGAAGTATCAAAAGATACGAAGTAGGTTTCGTGGTTTCTATCAAAAGAGAGAGTTTATTATGGCAAGACATTGCTACAGGAGCTAGACACACATCTTCAGTAGTAGATATTACACTAGAAAATTGGTACAATCAAAGTAAAAGAACAGATCAAACAACCTATATAGTTTGAGACTCTCTACAAAGAATCACCTATGTACAGAAGGATTTATACAAGCTCAGTAAGCACCCATGGGATATCACATATAGTTACATGAGGAATTTGAGGATCAACTATAATGATGGAGATCCCATATTTTACTACAAGGTTGACGATAGAATCCTATAAAGGTGAAAGGTTCATAGATAGATACAAAGAAGACTAGTAGCAGATGAGGCTACCTATCATTCTAATGTCCTAATATAGATGTAGAGGGAGGATGGTGCTCCACCTCAGAGGGAGTGACTAGGGTAGATCTCAAAGGTCAACATGATTAGAGAAAGCAGAGTGTTTCTCTCAATACAACCAAGGATGAATATATTGCAGCTAAGAAGAAAGAAAGTAAATATTCCTTAGATTCACAAACCATCTCCAACCAAAGTAAAGATGCATGAACCTTTGCAAGGCATAAACATCCATCGCCAAGCCTTCTCTTTTAGTCATTGTGTAATTTCTTTCAGCAAATGAAAAATTTCGACTGGAATATGAAATTGGGTGATAGAGGTCTCCCTAACCTGGTTGTGCAAGCACAACCCCTAGTGGAACAGACAAGGCATCGACGTGCACATGGAACTCCTTATTCCAATAATGAAAAACTAGTATGGGCATGAAGGCCATCTTGGCCTTCAATGTGTCGAAACTTCCTTGACATTCCTGAGTCCACTCATATGCAGCGTCCTTTTTTAGTAGCTTCTCCATCAGGGTAGTAATCGCAGCATATCCTTTCATAAACGTGCGATAATAGCTCGTATGCCCCAACATTTCCCGAAGAATATTCACATTCGTCAGCGACGAAAAACTAAGATTTAGTGCAATCTTGGCTAGATCAACCAAAAAACTGTGCTGACACACTATGTGTCCAAGTATCATTCCAAACGGCGCACAAAAAATGCACTTCTTAGAATTTAATACAATTTGACATTGTTGACACCTTTTGAGCATCAATCGCAAGTTGTCAAGATGGTCCCTAATTATCCCATAGACGGTCCAATCATCCATATATACTTGCAAGAAATTTTGAATAAATTTTTTAAACACAACGACAACTACCCGAGAAAATACTGCTGGTGCATTTTTGAGCCCAAAAGGCATCACTGTATATTGAAAATAGCACCATTCAGTGACAAACGTGGTATTATGGCAATCCTCCTTTGCAATCTGGATATGGTGGTACCCTGAAAATCCATCCGTGAAGGAATACATCTCCTAGCCGCATACTCCTTCAAGGACCTTATCTATAAAAGGAGTCAGGAATGGATCGTGCACCCATGCATCATTCAACTTTCTTAGGTCGACACAAATGCAGATTTCACTAGTCTTTTATCCTGGACCACCATAGGGCTTATCCACTATGATTCTTCTATAGGATCAATGATCGCAGCATCCAACATCTGGTCTATCTCATCCTTCACATGGTCCTTGTATCATGGGTTCAGTCGAGATGGACTATGTCATACTAGTTTTGAATCTAGTTTCAACAGGATTTTCATGTCCCCCAGGTCCCCTAATATCCCCTTCATTTCTAAAAACTGTGTCGGAAGAAGATACTGGAATTCATGCAGTAGGTCTGTGATTTTGGCCATTGTCTCCTCATCCCAGTAGTCTCTGACATTGGAAAATTTTGGGTTCTCTTCCAACCCAATGTTTACTTTCTTGATCTTTATCGACTGAATCATTGAATCCATCGGTATGTCAGGTGCTACGACACTGCGGCTTCCTTTGGACTTTGGAATATTAACATTCTGCAACTCATCATCATCTTCAGGTTCCCTAGACAAGTTGTAGCATTTCATCATGGATTGTATTGAGCAGTGTACATGTGGATCAACTGAGTATGCGATAAGGACAAATTTCAATACTATGTTGCAGATCATGTGCAATGCATTATGAACTTCTGGGTTGGCATCCAGGAAACTAAACGTTTGCATAAAGAAGACGCACAACTCCTCCCAAGTGGTTATATTTCTATGCAATCCTGCCACTACATACCAAGATCTTGACATCTCATCCAGAGTGTGAAAAAAATCATGGACCCACTCATCTTTGGGTTGCGATGCCCATAAGACCTACCATTCTATCAAATGACTGGTGGGGTCATTCCGCCCATCGTATCTCCCAAATTGATAGACCTCTGAATCACTGAAGCACACCATCATTAATTTCCAACATTGTTCCCACTCATGGATCATCTATTTGTGTGTCTCCCACCATCGGTTCGGGGTAGCCTTCAATGCTACATCTAGGGCCAATACCCTTTGGGGCTCAAACACTTTCTCTTCAAATTCTTGAAGGAATTCTGATAATGTTGGAAGCCCCTCATAAATTTGCAACTCAACCATCTCAGTTGTGACATAAAGGAGAGACTTTGTAATCAACCTGCATTTCCTGAATGACACTTCATGCAACCTATTCTGCCAATTTTCCAGAGCATCATCAGAGTCACAGGATGTAGAACTTGCACCATGCAATCTAAGTTCGCCATCGATGGTAGGATGGATATAGTCTTTAGAGATATTATAAACATGATCCCAACTTCTACCGACTTCATCTTTCACTAGTTCAATATACAGGCATCCTTCCTGAGGGTCCATGGGAGCGACGACCCTAACATCCTGGTTCTCAAACGTCATGACCCATTTCTTGAAGTTGATGACCACCATGCTATCATTATCCCACCCTATCCCTAGTAGTGTGGGATATGAACTTCCATCTTCAACTAATTCTATCACATCAAAATCACCATGCGTTTTCATACCTTCAATATCGACAACTAGGTTTGAGACGCAACCAATGGGCTGGAATTTTGACTGATTTGCTAGTCGCAACTGCATCGATAACCATCCCAAGTTCGGATTCCCCATCAACTGCTAGGTCTTCCTGGTCAGAATGTTTACATTTGATCCAAGATCCAAAATAACCGAGTAAACCTCATAATCTCCGATTTGGATATTCATCCTCATCTCCTTTCCTGTCTTCCTCTTTTGTAAGGATTCAATTACAGAATCCTTTAATGCCTTATCCCAATGGTACAATAACGTCTCAATCTCGACGAGGGATTTAGGGTCCCTTGCCAGCAATAGACAACTCTCAAAGAACTGCTGCAAGGTACGATGCCGGCGTGATGGTCCTGCCTCTACAGATGGATCAAAAGCATATGGCATGTAAATAATCGGTAACTTACCCGAATTTCTCCCAATTGCATGCTTGGATTTGAAAAAGGTGTCTTTCTCCGTCACAATATCAAATGCCACCTTTTTATTTCTAGTGAGCTGAACTTGCTGTAGCGGTCCATCTTCTCTAGTTGTCACACCAGCATGAGTGACAACCCCAACGTTGACATCCTTCCTTCATGGTTCGGCTTGAATTGTGGCAACCGTCGATCCTGGTTCTAAGCTTGATTCAATGGTGGGTTATGATTCAATGATTGATTCATTGGCTAATTCTAAGTTTGAGACGGGTTCTAAGTCTGAGTCTACAGTGGGATCTCCTTCTCCATCATGGGCTAGTTTTGTACTTGGAACGTTGGCTGGTTTTGAGTCTACGCATTCCCAACTCATAATTGGCGAACTCGTGGGTTCATTTCCTGTTGGATGTAGGGGAACTGCACATATTCATTCTTTATGGAATGGAAAAAGTATGAAGGATAACAACAAACAGTTGAAGAATAATAAACCTTTCATTTTATTGAAAGGCTTGGTACTGTTCAGTTAAGCAATACATGATAACAATCCATCAGAGTATTATCTGCCTAGTGAAATAGATTCAACAACATTCCCATTAGTTATTAGCTAAGCCATAACCATTTTACTTTCTAGATATAGAGTAAAGAGTTAAGTAAACAAAGGAAGATGGATGCACTTACTTTTCATACGTGTGTATGTTTAATCGATCAAATTGAAATAGCTTGATCCAGGCTTGACCATTCGAATTGGATGAGACCGAACTTAAGGAATGTTTCCAACCTGCCATTTTGCAATTAGGTGAGGGAAATTTTCAACATTATGCTCACTGGCTGCATAGTATGTACACTACGCATGAGGGAACTCCCTCTAATAATTCCTGAATACTCCACAGGTATAAAACTAGATTGATTCTCGACCTCATCCTCCTCCTCCACCAAAGCCTCCTCCTCATCCTCTGAATCCTCCACGGAATCCTCCTCAGAATCCTCCTTGTTGAAACTGAGGTTGGCCCATCTACTGCTACGGTGGGTTTGGTTGCTGCTAGACATAGTGCGTATCTTGAACATGTTGTGGCTAAGACTGAATGACTGGTGCCTCTTTATACTGTGGGTGTGCTACAAGCTGTGGCTCAGGTGCCAAATGTGGTTACGTTGTAAACTATTGTTGCGGTTGTATTGGGATAAACTGCATCTGGGGAGATGGTGTATACTATACCTGTGATGTTGGTTGTGCCATATGTGGCTGTGGTTGCATTGCTCGGGGATCATCACCTTTCACCAAGTATGAATCATATGTCCATTCCTAGAGCAAGTCATAAGCTCGATAGTTTTTATCATCATGTCCTACTGACCAAAAAAAGGTACAGTACAAATTTTGTACCTTGGTAACCATCTTTTGCATGTATTCACAGTTCTCATGTCGATTCCCGTAGACCTAACATATGCGGCACCATGGTATACCAGCACAGCTCAACGGGTTCAAGGCACCTGAAAGAAAATAATTCTGGAACGTCAGACATGTATCCTTGGTGTGTTCATCTGCGTGACACTAGGTGCACCAAAGGTTGTTATGGTATTCCTTACCCTTCTTGATATCTTGCATTTGGAGTGTTAGATTGGCCAAATGTTCTTGCATCTGGTTCATCCCAACCACGGTTTCTCCTACTGGCGATGCTTCTAATTTCATCACAATTTCCAGAGCCTCGCTCTGTGTCGCAATCTTTTGCTGCATTAGCAGTTGTCTGATATGTGGGACAAGTGAGGCGATGAACCACTCCTTGTGCTGAATGTCGCTCATCTTGAATATGACTTGGGCCATCAACGCCTTAATCCATTGATCGAAGTGCCAAATTTCTTCATTAGGGAACTACTTGATTTATTTCAACTCGATAATGTGCTGAGCCTCAAACTTCGTCTTCTTGAATTATTCAAATAACCCCTTATGGATTTCATCCAATGTCTTCGTTGTTCCTCCTTGAGGAACTAGCATGAATCTCATATACCACTCTAGCGCACGACCAATGAGGGTGGTTTTTAGCTGGATTTTTTTGACATCATCATCTATAGTTTGACAGGTGGCCTAGATCACCTTAGACAAGAACCAATATTGCACTGGGTCGTTGGTGTCATTTCCATGAAATATTGGTAACTTCATTTCATCGCCCGCCATTCTGGGCCTTCTTCCTCTGGTTGGTACTTTACTACTAGACTGCTACTAACACGTCGGGCAAGTCGACGTAGAATGCATGTTTCTTCTTGGTGGTGGAGTAGTGTGCAGAGGTGTTGACACGTTACTGTTAGGGTTCGATCCTGTCGTCCTTCTAGACGTAGCCTGGGCCTGGTCATCCTCATTGTCACTGAAATTTTTCTTTGTCCCATGTTGTTGTTCCTGGTGACATCACAATTCAATAGCAACAAGACCTTCTTTTGTCCTCTGCCTCTTCTCTCGAAACCTTTCTCCTCCTCTTGTATAGCCACTTGGTTCCTCGGTGACCTACGCACTTTCACTTGAACTCATGCCCATCTACCCCTTACCTTTCCATGCATCTCCCCCCTTTTTTCACGATGCCTACATCCTTCCCACACTAGAGTTCCACTACTCTTGGTCCATTTTCAGAATACCTTTTTTGCATACAAGCTATTTAATAGATAGTTGCAGAGATAGCAAAACTATACCTCACGGTCCGTTGAAGAACTCCCTTTCCACTTCACTAAAGGACTTATTGGTATTAATTGCAAAATCAGTAATGTATCCCTCCAAGATATTGTCCAACCACATTTCAATAGCTCACAATGCCTTATTGTCTGTTTCTTCTAATTCTTGGATCAGCTCCAGAGTCCAAGATGTTGGCTCTCCTCCTTCGAAGTTTTTCTTCTTAGAAGTGAACCTCGCCAGCCACTCATGGAAGATGACATGAAAATCACAAAAAAACCATTCATGAGGACCGTTGTGAATATATCTATCCAACCAATTGCTCGTGGATAGCTTCAGATTCTGATTTTTGGCTTCAGCAAACTCTCGTAGTTTTAGACCAAACCACCCCTCAATCTCTTGACGAGTCAGATTCCAAAACATATCCTCCTTTCAATTGCAACTAGGTATTAGCAACGAAACCATTTGTTGGAGAAAACCCACCAACAATGCCTCATCGACAGGAGTTCTCACTCTTTCGCCGCCCAACCAGTGTGATCTCCCTAAGCACTGGCCTAGACAGGTTTTACCCCACCTAGAAACATCTGTAGAGTGGATGAAGTCTCATCTGAGATGTTCAAGGGAGAGCTTTCGGAACAAAGTTTTCGAAGGTAAGAAGGGAAGACATGGCATCCGATGGGTATTACAGCATAAATATTAGATTACAGAACTAAGACAGTGGTCATAATCTATCTTCATCCCTACATATCTAACAAATCACATCATTCATTTGTCACAGCAGTTCATCACAACAGTATAAAACAACTTAAACCATCAATTATCATAAATGAAACAGAATTGGAAGAGATCACAATGACATCGGTAAATCATAACATAAATGCGATAAAATTGGAATAGATCATGACATCATAAATCATAATAGATTCAACACACTTCTTATTGATATCACAACAGAGGAACCAAGAAAACAAAATACAATATTCATGCAACAACTACCAAATCATATTAATTATGCGCAATAGATCCAAAACAGACAATTATTCTCCACAGTAGGAGACCAAATACATCCCAAAAATCTAGATAGATCACAGATACAGTAGAAGACTCCCCAAAACCGTAAACAGATCACGCCAGACTTCATGCGATTATCTCTAACCTCTGATAGCTCATGATGTCATTCATAATAATAATAATAATAATAATAATAATAATAATAATAATGCCCATTACAATCGCAAAACTAGCTCTATATATAGGCTTGCGCTTTTACATTAAAGGTCCACTTCTAACTAACTTCTAACCACTAATGACCTATGGCGACAAAACTTGGTCAAATAATATATTAAATATTCAAAAATGGTTATCTTTCTGCCCATCGTGCTGATCTGGCCTTGCGCGGTGTCGCATGAGCTTGTGCAACTACCGCGACGCTGCGCAACTCACTTACCGAAACCCCTACCAATAATTGTTGAGACGATTGTTTCAAAAATTTTATACTGAATCTTGCTGAGATGTTTGTTGAAATGTTTGCTTCAGTATTGATGATTGTTCCTTCAATATTGTTATATTGATGTTTTCTGAGATGTTTGTTGAAATTTTTGCTTTAGTATTAATGATTGTTTCTTCAGTATTTATATACTAATGATTGCTGAGATGTTTGCTTCATTATATTTATGCCGATGATTTCTGAGATGTTTGCTTCATTATATTTATGCCGATGATTTCTGAGATGTTTGCTTTAGTATTGTTATACTTATTGTTGAGATGTGTGATTTAGTATTACTATACTAATGATTGTTGAGATGGTTACAGTGTTACTACAATGATAATTGATGATTATTGATTGTTGAAGTTTTAGTGTTACTACATTGATGATTGTTGAAGTTTCAGTGTTACTACACTGATCATTGTTGATTGTTGAATTGATTGTTGAGATAGTTTAAGTATTCCTATATTGATGTAGCAGAATCAGTATTTTCATACTACTATTTTTTTGGACGATTGTTTAGTTTCAATATTCCCATAGTGATATGACAGGTTTAATATTTTTCATACTAATATTGATGTGGCAAGATCAGTATTTCTATACTGATGTTGATAATGATGTTGCTTCAGCATTTGTATGTTGATGCTGTGGTTATGGTCCCAACACCTTGTGTTGATGTTGTTGATATGGTTGTGGTCTTAGCACCTTGTGCTGATAATGTTGATATGCTTGAAGTCACAACAACTTGTGTTGATGATGATGATGTTGTCTCAACATTTTTATGCTGATGATGATGGTGTTATTCTAGAATCTCTATCCTGGTAATGTAGATGATGATATAACATTTATTGCCGGTGTTTATTTAGCACTAACATGATAATGATGTTGTTGTTGTTTTAGTATTTACATATTGATGATACAGATGATGATGTTTTAGTATTTACATACTGGTGTTGTAGACAATGTTTCAGTATTCACATACTAATGACAAAGAAGAAGATTCAGTATTCACATACTGATGTTAAGAAAGATGATTCAGTATTCACCTACTGATGTGGCAGAAGAATATTCAATACTCACATGCTGATGTTACAGAAGAAGGTCCAGAAGATGATTCATTATTCACATATTGATGTGGCAGAATATTATTCAGTGTTCACATACTGATGTTACAGAAGAAGGCTCAATATTCAGAAGATGGTTCAGTATCCACATATTGATGCTATGAAATATGATCCAGAAGATGATTCGGTATTCATATACTGATAAGAGAGATGATGATCCAGTATCCACATAGAAGATGATCCAAAAGATGACCCAATATTCATACACGAACGTGATAGACCATGACTCGGTATTCACATATTGATGCTATAAGAAGAAGACCCATAAGATGATTTAGTATTATCATACTGATAAGATAATTCAGAGATGATAGAAGATGCTCGAGTACATACA
>LPNX010150111.1:98968-125849 GCA_001517045.1 Pseudotsuga menziesii
ACGCAATGCAATTTGAATGAGATTCCTTGATCTCGGGTCTAATCGAGATATCTTACCATTAAGAGCCTATTTAGGTACTTGCTGAAGACTCTTATCCCTCCTAGCAGGTTAAGAATTTCTTGTAGACAGTGGCATAGGTTAAGTTCAACATGGAGATAGCCTGTCAGTAGATAACTATGTTCATTACACTCATTATCATGAGCAATTTCATGATTTGGAAACATATTTTCATCATCGTTGACGATATCAAATAATGGGTTTTCTCTTTGTTGTTGTATCAATGCAGGGGTTACTATAATGGTCATGCTCCTAGTAAATCGACGAGCACAAACATATATTAACTGTCTTGTCTTTGGTTTAAGTTCGTTAAACAAGATAGAGTTTGTGTTTTTGGAAACAACTAACCTTTCAGGATTTTGGGTAGGTATTTTAACAACTCGAATAGATTACGAGTTATCAAAACCTCCACCCATTGACATGGGATTACCTTTTATTGCGTTGGCACCTAAATCCTTCTATAGGACTGGTTGATTTCTATTTGTTTCTTTAGGGATTGCACCATGATTTAACACAAAAGCTTCACAAACAAATAATTTCCTTCTCTTCTATCGAGATTTAGATATAAATGGAGGAAAAAATTCAGTATGACCAGATCCATTTTCAACCAATAATTGGTCTTAACTCATATCAATTGTAGACAATTGAAATAAACCATGATGAAATAAACTTTGATCTTGATTTTTATGGTGTTCTGAACAACATAAGACATATATTCTAAGTTATTGAGCATAAATCATGGTAAATTCAACTTAGACCCTTTATATTCCATCAAAATCCGTAAATGATAGTAATTTACATAGGAGAATCAACCGTCACGGGTTATATACCAAGAAACTTTCGCCATTGGGGCTTCAAGTATTTCATAGGGAACACAAATTTATCATTGAAATCTGCAAGTAAGGGGAGTAAAATTTGTTTCCATTTGGCTTTATTTATCTCCCCTGTTTAAAAAACTTCTCTCCCGTTTGTGGAAACTTTGTTGCTTTCGCTATGAAGTCCTTGAAGATAACCAAATGTAAATTTCCAATCTATGCAACATTTTCCTTAAGAGATAGGGAAAATTGGCAAGTTACCTCCACATTATTCCCATCAAATATTCTGAAGAATTATCCCCATCTAATTTTGTCAATTAACAGCATAGCCTCGAGTTCAATGTTGAGCAATTCACTACCACTAGGCTCAAACCTACATATAGGAGCCATCGTGACAATACTAAGATGATAATCAAGGTAAGGGTAATTATCAATGGAGAGCACGAACCAGATTAAGTTGTTTTCATGTACAAACCCTAAATTCGGTAACCCATGCATACAAAAAACTGACCAATTCATTCTATGGTATGATAACCAAGAAAAATGATGATATAGAGAAAGAAATGATGACGATGCAAAGAGTGAAATCATGACTTTGTACTAACATTATAAACATAAATGACCCTTAAAATCTTCATTGATAGAGTGAAATGACATGATTTGTAGTTTGATCAAGAGGCGTCGAATGAATCATAATTCATGTTTTAATCCTAAGCTAGGATAGATACCACATTTTGTATTCATGTTTTTGATTTGCATGGATGTCATAATAGCTAGGGTATAATACGAATGGAAGTTTGATCATTTATTTAGGCATAGTTTTTTAGGGTTTTAATTTTTAGGCATAGTTTTTGGTTTTAATGTTTAGATATATATACTGAATCAATATCATCAATCCAAACAATATATAAAACATGAATTTAATCTTTAATACTTTTCCTAGCATTACAAAACAAACTATTGAAGCCTTGATAACATTTATGAGGAGATCGTGTTAAAAAATGAAAAATCACAGAAGCCAATTGGATCTGATTGGAAGATAAGATTAGCAAGTTGTTGATCAACTGAAAAACTAATCATATTTAAATAATATATCTAACCAAAAGTTAATATGTGAGAATAAATAATTGATTATATATAAATTGGATTTAACAATTGATAAATATATCATAACTATTACCTCAATAGTCATGAAAACCTAAATTCTTGCGATGATTTTTACTTGAGTAATTGATGTTTCAAATTGAGAATACCTTCAAAATCGTAGATTTTGAAGGAAATCTTAATAATGTCTTCAATAATTTATTAAGAGAAAAGTTGATATCATTTTTTATTAACAAAAAACAAAATAAAAAATGAGAAGGTTGTAGGCATCCAACACATCCTTCATGCCTACACTCTTCATTGATAGCCTTCGTGATTCAAGATTCGCAAGCCAAGAAATGTTTTTTTTGGGAAAATGTCTTGTGTGTTTTGACATGGTTATATGATATGCCCTTACTATGTAGAACATATTTCGATGAAAATTATAAAGAAGGATGGACTTGAAATCAGAGCAGGGTAGGAAAGTGTGCAAATTTTGGATGCTACTCTTTAGAAAGACAATAAATATTAAGAAGGTACAAATTTTTAAATGAGGAAGTTCCTTCAAAAGCAAGCATACTCTCCAAATAATCCCAAAAAAGGTCCAATGAAGATTGCAACAACAATTGCAGAGTCAACAACAACTATAGGAATAACATATATTCCATAAAGCTATTCAGGTTGGAATGGTAAGTTGAATATGGTTTTATTGTTTGATGATTTACGGTCCATCCCGCACACATCTAGATTGATAGCTCGAGGAATGACTTTTGGCCAAATGTTTTAAGTGTTTTGGTTGGAATTTTGTTAATTGGGTTTTGATGCATATTTATTTGGATCTATAAGAAAACAATGATAAGGGAAGGTACTCTTTTTCTCATGATCAAGACATACCAGATGCTTTGAAGAAAATTCATGTTGTAAAACTTATTGAGTTTAATGATACTTCTTAAACAGTGAATTCCTCATTTGATTTTTAAAAATGATGACATATTTGGATGCAACAATGGATATGAATTGTCTAATATTCCTTAGAAGTATGGAAAGTGTCCCAGGGACAAATGGCTAACGTTGATTGTCATGTGTTTTGTTAACTAGGTTATGATGCAATCTTATTTGGTATGCTGATAGTGAAACTAAGAATGCTTGACAAATCTCTAAGAAAATTATGATAAGGGAAGACACTATTTTTCTCATGACCAAGACATATCAGATGCTTTGAATGTAATTTCTATACTTCTTATCGAGGTTAAACAATGATGAAACACTTGGATGAAACAATTGAGATCAAGTCTCTAAGATTCCTTGACAGTGTGGAGAGTGGAAGTTGGGCAGATGTCTATTGTTTGTTCAACAGTTGTTTTGTTAACTAAATTTTGATGAAACCTTATTTGGTAAAGCAAGGGATTCTCCATTAGACCCAAAAAATTATTGTTTCTAGTTCCATTAGTCAAAACATGGAAAGCATTTGATATTTAGGACTTGAATTCAACAAATTGTTGACTTCTTAAGCAAGTAGGTATGAATTGAAGAGTTGTTTTTTATATAGCAGGTGGAATATGAACAATTTGCAATGTGCATGCAAACGGGGATATTTGTTTATTAGTTGGGTTTTGATGAATAATTACTTTGTGATCTTAGTGTGGATTTCGTATTTTCCCAAAAACATCTTTCATGTTGATTTAGTGGGTAAAAACATGGAAACCTAGGTGATTTTAGATTTTATAGGCTTCAAGGCCCATCTTGCACACAGATGGAATGGAAATCCAACAAATGGATTTTATGGCAGATGCCTTATGTATTTGTCATGGTTATATGAGATGTCCTCACTACGTAAAACATATTTTCAAGAAAGTTATAAACAAGAATAAACTTGAAATCAGAGGAACATGGTTCCTCATCACTCCATCAAATGGAATTTGGGCACGTGTCTTGGTGATTGGCGAATGGTGGATGGATAGGTGTCTCACGTGTTTGGACAAGTGTTTTGTTAACTCTTGTAAATAAGTAGGTTTATTACCTTCGTTTAATACTTGAGGGTCCATCTTGCACGTGTTTGGGAAGTTGGACAACTGTATTGCATGTTTTGACCGGGGTTCTATTAATTGGGTTTTGATGCCTTCCTATTATGTTAGTGGATAAATCTACTCAAGCAGACCCAAGCCAGATCTCCCTAGTCCAAGTGGATCTATAACAAATCAAGTACATAATACATCCTACTTTCCTAAATCAATGAAGATACACGATGAAGAGATGAGTACCTTTCCTTAGATATATAAGTCTTCTCCTCCCTGTTTCTCCAAGCTCCATGCCTTCAGATCTCCAGCTGCAAAACCTTATGAAAGAGATAGAAAAACAAAAGGGTGAAAGCATACATAGATATAAGCTAATATAAGCTAATCATTAAGGAAGAAATCTATAAATATCATTAACACAATAACATTTATGGAAAGATATTTGTATTACTGTAATCAAGGAGATACATATAATTACATAAGGAAATAACATCACAGCCTATCCTTAACGCTGAAATCTTCCATCCAACAATCCAAGCCAAGCCTCCAAAAGATGATAGTACCCTCCCAAAGGATGATATTTTTCCTCCCAGAGGTTGATATGGATCACCTATAATTTCACTAGCATAAGAGTACCATAGTCCTTCCTCCCTTCACAATGGAGATAGGGTTCAATTTATAAGGCCAAAGGGATAGATTAGGTTGAGGATTAGGAGGATGGATCTAAGGGATATTTCCCATAGGTCAGGGAAATGAATAGCACCTCACCTAGAAGATAGGGATGATCCTCCAGCTCATCCACCTTCGAGAAGGGTCTCAAAACATCTCTTTTTCCCTCTAAACATTGTCATCGCACCTTGATATAGGAGACAGAGTTCTAGAGAGGGGCTGGAACACCTTGCATGAGAGGAAAGACTACCACTGGAACACCTTTCATGAAGGGAAAGAGTGCCAGTGCACCTTTCCTTATGAGTAAGAGCGCAAAACCTCCTAGAGGAGGACAAAGAGTTAGGGGAAAATTCAAACTCAACACACTTTAGCCAGGGAAACATTAGGGATTAGGCACAAGGTTAACACATGGATACAGATAACAAGATTTCAATGTAACAGAATTCCCCCTAGATCATGAAGTTAGAGGAATGAGATAGGTGAATTCTTTGCGAAGTGAACAAATCGAAGGCAAGGATGTTGGTTGGAAGCTACTATAATACCACTGACTCAAATCTCATATGAATTATAATCATGGTTTCTAACCAATCATAATGCAGATCCATGGTAGTAGAGACCGACTGGACACAATCATGGCTACTAAACACAAGTGTAGATCCATGATGAGAGGATAACACAACCACTACCAATACAAAGTGGATCCGTATAATATGACTAAGAAAAAATCCATCGCAACCTGGGGAGAAATATCAGATAACCTAGGGTCTTCAAGTCGAACATGCAATGATATGAATCTACCCATGTGATTACAATGTCTTGATGTCAAACAATGGTGGAAATCACTTTCTTACCAGTCATTAATGTAAATTGTTAACAAGTGCGAGGGAAATCACCATTGATTTCAATGATTCCCAAGGTATCTCAGTACATTCCTTCAAGTGTGAATAGAGTACTTAGAGTTCAACACTTGGTAGAATTTTTCAATCAAGTGTTAATGATGTGAAATCATGTTGAAATCGAGGTAACCTTCCATTAAGGCATGCAGGCCCAAGGTACTTTTCTTGGTTTCTAAGTGTAATCCCTAGATGAGGCGTTGAAGTTGACAGGAATATACTCGTCAAAGGAGAGCCATGATGAATCCCCCATCATCAAAATAAAACACAATCATATATGTTTTAGAGTAAACTAGACAATAGAGTGATGTACGAAATTGACTCAGAGATGAAAAACACGATAGAAGGTAAAATAAATATAGACAGTGAACAAATGACCAAATATCTCTTACACATGAGCATGGCATGACTTGGAAGTATTGATACAAGAATTAAACCAATCCCCCCAATGCAACCGACGACGGGAATATTCTTGGACAACTCAAATGAGTAAGAAGACTCAAGGAACTAGCAGGACTCAAAGACAAATAGATTACCCAAGTACTGAAATGCATATGCAAATAAGTGCCATGTTCAAGAGTAACTATGTACTGTCGTAAATACAAAAAACCTACTCTTTCCTTAATTTCCCCATCACAAAGGATGAGTACCTATTTTCATTTTTATGAGTTCAAAGAGGGTAACAAACACTCGTTATAGCTCATCAAGTGATGAGTCCTCTCCCATACTTTTGAAAAACCTGAGAAAGGAGGGGTTCGTCCCCAGAAAGGGTCCTTGATCGTTTGATTTTAGGAGTCCGATGAAATTAAAGTCATTAGTCATTTCATGTTTAGAGAGTGTGAAATGACTAAGCAGACTCCAGAATGGAATTTTTCATAAATTTAGTCGCTAAGGACCGAAAAAATATAAAATCATTCCCGAGAGAACTCTTCCTGTCATGATTGGTTGGAGTATACATTTTTCGCAAGTAGTACCCTCTAGTCCAAAAAGGGGGTAAACTATCACCAGGAAGACGACTCTTTAGGTCCTTTTATGAGCGTGAATACAAGCTCACTTAGCAATCTTTTCACATTTCGAGAGTCCAAAAAATGCTTAAAGATGACCCTATTACGGTTCTTTTTTCATAATCAAATTTTAACGAGTCTGAAAAATAGTAAAAGTAAACTCAATACCTCTTAATTAAGTTTTTAATTAGAACACTGAAGGTATAAAAGGAACTCGAAAACTTTTGCATGTTTGAATCTAGAGCATGAAAAAGCGATAAAGTAAGCTCAAACCAGTTTTCATGTTTAACCAGAGCACAAAAAATCAAAAGTAAGCTCAACACCATCTTTCTTTTTTCAACGAGCTCGAATAATGGTTGAAAGAATGCCCAGGGTATCTGCTTCATTTTTTAACGAGCTTGGAATAGAATAAGAACTATGCTCTAAGTGTTGTTTCATGGTTTAGCTATCTCAAAACTTAAAATAAAGTATGTTCAAAATGACTCCCATTAACAGATCATTTCCCAACATGATCTCTAGTGGTTGGTACTTTCCCCCGATATAATTGTCAAGTAACCTAACTTCAACATGAAGAGGTAGGGTACATCCCCCCCAATCAGATGAAAGGATCTTGACAAGAAAAAGGAACTTTGCTCAAAATGACATGTTTCATTTTTAAACAAGATTTAAACATAGAATAACTATGCTTGTGGGTATCCATTTCATTTTTTAACGATCTTGATGTATAATAGGAACTATGCTCATGGTTAGTTTTTTTTTTAACGAGCTTGAAAAAAAGAGTAAACACTGCTCAAGGTAACCTGTTTCATTTTTACACAAGCTTGAAACAGAAAATAACTATACTTTTGGGCACCTGTTTCATTTTTACACAAGCTTGAAATAGAGAATAGCTATGCTTGAGGACATCGGTTTCATTTTTTAATGATCTGGACATAGAATGGGAACTATCCTTAGAAGCATCCATTTGATTTTTTAACGATCTTGACATAGAATAGGAACTATGCTCATGGGCATCTATTTCATTTTTTAACGAGCTTGACATAGAATGGGGACTATGCTTAGAATGACATGTTTCATTTTTTAACGAGATTGACACAGAATGGGAACTATGCTCAGAGGCATCTATTTCATTTTTTAACGATCTTGATATAGAATGATAACTACACTCACAGGAAGTTCTAAGCCAACATGATGTCAAGAGGTTTTTGGGTTTCCCCCTTACAAGAGACATGCCCCCACATCTTCTTCATGAGGAGAAGAAGCTATGATTTTCAAATGACTGAACTTCGTCACAATGTTTAGAGGTAAGAGACACAACAAGTGAAGGGGAAAAAACCACAATAACATGCAGGACAATCAAGAAAGTTTTATGACTAGGAGTCATATGATGATTGGGTCTAATGAAGGAAATATGATCAACGGTCACAATATTCCCATCACGGGGAAAATACATCACTCAAAAGAGTATGGACACTACAACATTCATGGTGTAAACATAATCTCACCCAAGGAGAAGATTAAAATATAAGGCACCTTGGACTACCATAACATCGATGCAGATAGTTTCCCCCCCCAAAGTGATGGGAAAATGAGGAAGGATCCCTAAAGGCATAGTAGGTCTTCTATTAAAATCCATTATCTGATTAGTGGTCCGCACAAGCAAAGGAGAACCTATTGCTTTCCACGCAGTTGAGTATCGAATACTAACATAATCCCCTTCGTCAACAATAGTGTGAAGTATACTCTTAGTGGTAACTTGCATAGATATCTAGAAAGGAACACTCGAATGGATATGAGATTCTGTTGGATTACTCTAGTCAAAGAAAATAACCTCATTACTTGGAGAGGGTTCTGTCAAAGGAGACAAAATTTCCTCTTTCATAGAATAATCAGAACTAACTACGAAAAATTTGACATGTTTCAGTTCACTCTCAACTAAAAGAAAGGGAGAAGATGAAGATTGTGTTGAAGAGACTAATTCAGTCTCAACACCTTCTCATGAAAGAGTGGAATCAGGTGGATATGACATCGACTACACCACTTTAAATTCAGTCTCCAAAGGAAGAGAGGGACCAACCATCTGTTCTTCACTCTCTAAAGAAAGAGTGGGATCAAGCGAGGATGGAACTTGATCGACCACTTGTTCAACCAATGGATGTCAAGAGACAACTTACGATAACCTATAAGAAGCCATTTTTTAGGAACAGTAATATCTTCCAACAACTTAGAATATTCATCCATAAGAGGACAAATGTAAGTAAGGTGCATGTCCTTACATATCAAGCAAGGATGTTTGATCTTTCCTTTTTGAATCCTAACCATAGAGTCACTAGTTGGTAGGGTATCATCAATGTGAAGACCAGAGGATGATGACATCGGATGTTGGGAAGCTTCATACCACACTTATAGAACCCAGGAAAGACCATGACAATATTTCAAAATATGGTCACCCTTGCAAAGTCTACAAGGGAACTTAGGATTACGAGGTGTTCTTGTGGGAAAATCAACACTCTCAACACTATAATCAGTAGCTGATGGGTTTCCAATAGGATGATTAGGGGTTAGAGATGTGACCTTCTTCTTAATTTTGTTCTTCTTATCCTTCCTTTTCATCTTCTTCTTATCCTCCCATTTACGAACATCATAGTTTTCAACAGGTGAAGAGGAAGAAAGGGAAGTCGATTCAACATTCAAAAAAGAAGGAGAAGGGTTAAAATGAGGTCAATTCTCATGCGGTGAAGGACCTTGATCCGACACAAAACATGCATTTGGTATAACAGGAATGGAGAATAACCACACAGGAAATCCTATATTCAATATGGGAAGACTCAAAGTGGTCATCAAGGGAGGACCAACAACTCCACAAGGGGGAGAAAAAAAATAAATACCCTGAAAAGGGGTCTCTTAAAAGGTAGTCTTGAGAGAGTCTCCCATATCTGAACTCTCTAGAATATCTGAAGTACCACACAAATTAAACACTACTCAAGTCTAAAAGAAACAAGAAAAAAATATGAATAGGAGTGGATCAAAAGTCAGGATCCTCAAAGGATTATCAAGGCTTCACAACTCGTTATATACCACAGGGTCCAATAGTAAAACACGAAAAGGAGGATTGGGATCGTACCCTTTATTAGATACCCGACTACCTAGATGAAACATGCATAGTAATCTCCCTGAGTGCTATTCTCGGTGTATTGTGATGCGAAGACGACCAAAAGGTTAACTCAATTGGTCACATGATTCCTATAGGGGTCTCCCAATATACACTAACAATGGGGGAGATCAACTTTGTAGTGGTGTTGTCTAATGCACAAATGCTCGACAAGAGCCTTTCGATATATTACTGAGTACATGAAGTAATTTTCTATATACCCAAAGGTATGTGAAAATCCATTTGATATACCATTTGGTACATGGAAAAACTAAAATACCTCGAGATGCAGTGCAGGCTCACAACAATAGTTGGCACACTTAAAGACGTCGAAACACATCTCTAACTTACACACAATTACTAATTTATTAATCCTAAGCTATCGTTAAATTTATCTTATGTGATTAAGTGGATGCATGAAGTAAAGACAAGAAATATAAAAATAATGCAAATACTAGATACATGACGATGCATATTTGTCTTTCAATGAAAGCTACCTAAGATAGGGAAAGAGATTTTCTGTTAAAGAAGACAGAAATCAGATATCTAAACAAATGAAGTTATAATCAAATCCAACTATGAAGATTTAAATACCAACATCAATCAGAATTCTTGTAAATACCCATAAATTATCAGCCGAGCTATGTTGGTTTTCTTTTCAAACCAACATGAATCTGAACAATAAGGAAAATAAAAATTCCTTCCTAGAGTGCAACAATTCTAACTTTCTGCAATAGAAGTTCAAAAAGTACAAATGGAATCAAAGATGCAACAAATATCAATAATGTATAAAACAAAGTAGGGAAGCACTTCGATTTTCAAATTCATGTATCAAAATGAAACTTGATAATTAAACTCTTTTCGGATCTACAAACAGACAATGAGAAAATTTCTATAGCACTCCATTCATTCAGAAATCAAAAGGAATATGACTAGCATCCAAATAACTCCAGAAGTTCCACCCGCATAAGAGTACCATAGTCCTTCCTCCCTTCACAATGGAGAGAGGGTTCAATTTATAATTCTAAATGGATAGAGTAGGTTGATTATTAGGAGGAGGAGTCTAAGGTACATTCCCCATAGCTTAGGGAACTGAATTCCACCTCACCTAGAAGATAGGGATCATCCTCCACCTCATCCACCTTCGAGAAGGGCCTCAAAAATTCTATTTTTTCCTCAAAAAATCACTGGAACACCTTATTGTATGAGATATAGCACTAGAGATAGGATGGTGCACCTTGCATGACGGGAAAGAGTGCCAATAGTGCACCTTTCATGAAGGGAAATAGTGTCCATGCACCTTTCCTTATGAGTAAGAGTGGAAACCCTCATAGAGGAGGAAAAAGAGCTAGGGGAAACTTCAAACTCAACACTTATCGAGGGAAACTTTAGGGATTAGGAATAAGGTTGACACATGGATCAAGATGACAAGATTTCAATGCAATGTATTACCTTTGTTTGTTGCTTGAGGGTTCATCATGTACATGTTCGGCCAGTTGCACAGGTGTCTCAAGTGGTTTGACAAGGGTTGTTTCTACTTTCATTTGTCAAAACATGACAAGCATGTTGATATTTAGGACTTGAAGTCAACAAATTGTTGACTTCCTAAGAAAGTAGCTAGGACTTGAGAGATTAACTTTTTTTTATAGAACATGAAATACAAACAATTTGCAATGTAAATGCAAATTGGGAGATTCTTTTGTTAGCTAGGTTTTGATGTAGCGTTACTTTGTGATCTCGATATGGCTTTCCTATTTTCCCCAAAACAAATCTTCCACTAGTTTCATTAGTCAATACATGGCAATCATGTTGATATTAGGAATGCATAAAGCTAGATAGAGAGTCAGGCATGCATAAACTGAGATTGGATTCCCTATCTCATATCAACTTGTTTTGATGCACACCTGATGCAATTCTATGATTGAGAAGATGGGTTTCATGGATGGAGCATGTTTTGGATGCACAAAAAACTTTTGCAAACCAATTTTTTCTAATGAAAATGAACATTATCGCCAAGGTGATAGAACACAATTTTATGTGCAATAATATTTACAAATCTGTTTCTAATTTCATTAGTCAAAACATGGAAAGAATGTTGAAATTTACTTTTAAAGGTTTCCACAGTCAGGCATACAAAAATATGGCTTGACAAACCAATCTCATATCAACTTGTTTTAATGCATAACTAATGCAATGTTATAATTGATAAAATGGCTTGCATGGATGGAGGATGTTTTGGATGCAGAAGCAAGTTTTGTAGACCCAGTGTTTGCTAATAAAAATGAATAGTGAATGCAAGGTGATAGAACACAATTTTAAGTGCAATAATGTTTAGGGATACCTTGAAGAAAGGGATGTATGATATTAAGGCAACGTAGGATGAGTACAAATTTTCCTCTGTTGTAGGGGGGTGAATAGAGATCTAATATGTATATTCATGTATTTTATAACAAGATTAATCAGTACCATGTGTCTGAATTACACATAACATGTTCAGAATGAAGTTATGAAGGATAGATTTATAGTCAAAGAAGATTGGGAAAATGTGCATTTGCTGAATCTAACTCTTAAGTCAGAAAATATATATTTAGAAGGTACGCTAATAAAATTTGTAGGAATTAGATTCAGTCAACTGAATATTTGTGTATGGAATTTCTTCCAAGTAGCCAAAAGCATTTTTGGCTTAGGCTTTGCCTAGTAGGATATCGTATTTGAAATATTCAATATCCCAATATTTGTTTATGGAACTACTTTCAAGTAGCCAAAAGCATCAACATTATATGGATAGTTCCAAAAGATTCAACAAAAATTGCAATAATAATTGAAGAGATTAAGCCAACTATAGGATTAATCTATATTCCAGAAAATTAGAATTTCCCCTAGTAGACTATATACCACGTTTGAGAACTACTAATACCCATTAAAAAACAACATTTATAAGTAGTTTTCAAAATGAAACCATCAATTTGACAGTAAGCATATAGTAATTCACACCACCAATCATTCCACTATCAAATGTATGTAAAATAATGTATATTTGTTTTAAAATAATTACAGAGATTGTATAAATCACAATTGAGTACTTGTAATTAAATACTAAGATTAAAAACTTCAATACTAAAATTCCCATTGCAAAAAAAAAAAAATCAATTCAAAGCCAGAGAAATAGAAAGCAAATATTTTGCTAGCACAAGGAATGTCAAAAATAGTTAACCATGGTGAAGGAATACCTGTGAATTCGACCAAGTGGAAAAAACTCAGTTGCAAAACCTCTGGTGTAAACAAAGACCAACAAAAGAAACACAAGAAAAAAAAAGTCAAATAGTAGCAAATATTAGTTACCTGAGGCTTCATATAAATGTTGCAAAGAAAAAGTGGTGCAGCACCAAACCCGGTGAAGTGAAGATTCTGACAAGATATTCCAAATCCTCATAACATAAGTTGCAATTAAGAAAGAGGCCCATGTATAAACGAAATGAACAACCTTCTTGCATTGATGGAGAAAAAATGCAATGATGGAGGATTTATGGAGAGAATTGATGTTGATGAAGGGACATCAGCAGTGTCTTTTTCATTGACCTAATTGGCCCTACAAACCCTGAGTGTAAACACAAGGAACTTGGATGAAAATCCCTCAATGTGAAACCTTTGCAATGGGTATGTCCAATTCACAAAAAAATGAGTATGCTCGATTTGTAGAAAACCTAAAAAATTCCATTTGTGCAATTAAAGAGGGAAGAATGTTGTAGGAAGGATACCATCAAGAAAAATTGGGTTGTCAATCTAGGCATGCACTAAAATATGAAATTGACCACCAAACATGCATGAAAACAATTTATTAGGAGATAAGGTTATCAATCCAGTTGTGCGTAGGACCGACCATTGAGATCCACACTCAAAACACCAGTCAAAACACACAATGCACTTGTCCAAAACCCATTTCCCCTCCTGTCAATCCTGAATCTTGAAGGCTATCAGTCCGACCGTGCGCATGATGGACTATGAAACAACAACCGGGAAAACCACACTAAGTTTCCCAACTATGGATGCATCAAAATCCAGTTAACAAAAACATTGTCAAAATACTTGAGAAACCTGACCAACTTCCATAACATGCACAAGAAAAACCCTTAAGCAAAAAACAGAGGTTATGAAGTAAGCCTGATTCAAAACCCAACTAACAAAACCCCATTCAAAACACACTAAACACCTTTCCAACTTCCCGAACACGCGTAGGTCCGACCGTTAAGCAACAGGCGAAGGTAATAAGTAGGAATCAAAACCTAGTTAACAAAAACCCTATCAAAACATGCAATACACCTATCCAAATGACTGAATACGTGCATGAGAGACCCTCAAGAAGAAAATGGAGGTAATAATCCTGCATTAAAACCTAGTTAACAACAACGCCTATCAAACCATGCAAGACACATGTCCAAATTCCCGAACACGTGTAGGATGAACCCTAAAGCAACAAATAGAGGTAATAAGCAGGCATCGAAATGTAGTTAGAAGAACCCCTATTAAAACACGCAATACACTTTTCTAGCAAGTCGAGCACATGCAATACGGACCCTCAAGCAGCAAACCCAACCTGTGGGACACTTGTTCAACTGCCATTCACCAATCACTAAGACATGTGTCTAGATGCAATTTTATGGAACGATGAGGAATATGGAGATTACCATCTCCATTGTTTAATGGCTTCGACATAAAAAAAAGGTATAAGTGAATTTCAATTACTGAAACTAAAAGAGTAAGTTTATAAATGTTAAAGGTATTTATGTATTATAAATCATTTTGAGATTTACGAAGAGTAGATAAGGCTTAGCAACAAATATAATTACATTGGAATCAATTAATTATCTCTCTCTTATTTTTATAGGTAATTCTATTAACAAACATATTTGTGTCACAATTAATGGACTCCCTCCCTTCCACTTTCCCTCACTCTCTTTATGGTAGACATTTTAGTCCAAATCAAGTAACAGTTTTAGTGGAAGTAAAAAACCTAAGTGACGATGACAATTTTTCCACTGAACATTGCCTTAAAAGTTTTGGCCCATTTTGATTATAATTTTGACCATGGATATTGAAACCGCTAAAGTAACTAGAATTTTGAAAACCATAACAAAATTACTTTGTACCTCGTACATTAAAAAATCCTCTTACAACGGATTGATTAGAATTTTGACCCTGGAAATTTTCCTTAAAAGTTTCTGCCCATTTTGAAAAGACCTACGTAACTAGAATTTGTACATTAAAAAAACCTCTTACAACGAATTGATTAGAATTTTGACCCTGGAAATTTTCCTTAAAAGTTTCTGCCCATTTTGAAAAGACCTACGTAACTAGAATTTGGAAAAACCATAACAATATCACTTTGTACCTCCCTCCATAAAACAATCATCCAATAATTGATGAGAAATTTGGAAATGGAACTTTGCCTTAGAATATTTGGAAAACCCATAAGAATTTGGAAACCCCATAAGAATATCACTTTCTTCCAACGGATTGATTACAATTTTGACTATGGAATTTGGCCTTAAAAGATTTGGCCCATTTTGAAATGATCCAAATAACTAGAATTTGGAAAACCCTTCTTAACATCAATTTGTACCTTGTCCATAACAAAAAAAAAACTCCACAATTTTTTTTCATTTGATTACTTATTAACTTAGTAAAAAAACAAAGCTATAGAAACAAGGTTAACTTAACAAGTAAACTAATCAATTATGTATTTGGTAGAAATTCTCCCTCAAATCTAGGAGAAAAATCACTTAAAGTAGTTTTCCTCAAGGGTTTAAAATGAATTTTGTAACATTTGGGAACATGTTCCCAAATGTTACAGAATTTGTTTTAAACCCTTGAGAAAAACTACTTAAAATTTTCTCCAACGAAGTAGGAGATGGTTAGCGATCGTTCTTTATTTATGATTGGTCAAAAATATCACTCTTCATTACTTGTAGACTTAAATTCCTTCTAACGAAGGAGGAGGTCCTTAGTGGTGGTTCTTTATTTATGATTAGTTGAAAATATCATTATGAATTGCTTGTGGGTTCTTTCAATAACCCTTAACCCTTAATGGATTCTGAATTTTGGTCAAATATATTGGAGAAGTGAACAAAAAAAAAACACCTAGCTACTTGGAAAATCTCCATCGCATCCCCACCACATCTCCACATGTAGTGGAGTGATATCGATGAGTGATTGGTGGTATTGTTCTCATTAATGAAAGGGGTGTGGAGCTGACCAAGTCTAGATCGAATCCAAGTCGAAGTAGTATATATATATAATAGACACCTGTTGGAATCATGGACTGGTTTTGTGGTGAGTATTATATTGTTTAAAGTACTTTGCTGGACTGGTTCTCTGGCGAGTCTTATATTGCTTAAAGCACTTTGTTGGTCTGGTTTTGTGGCATATATTATACTTTTTAAAGCACTTTGTTGCTCCTACTGCAATGATGAATAGAGGATATGGCTATATGGATGGGTCATCCTGCAATTTTAACGTACAAAATTCCATTTTCATGGGTGTTGCTTTAATTTTTTTTATATAGTTTTATTAGGGTTATGATATGATGGCTGAATTCCATTTCCTCTCATGTATTTCACTTTCACTTTCTACCAGACTTCTGAAGAAGATGAAATCTCCAACAGTGATTTAGGAGGAGGAGGGAGATCAGAAACGCAAATCAATATACAGTCATCCTCCGATGGTGGTAGTGGTGGTGGTGCGGAGGGAGGCTCCAGGATGTTTGAGGTTACCTAGAAGCTGAGGGGTCGTCTGCTTGGGTCGAAGAATAAGTCAAAGATTCACATTTTCATAACCTAGGACCAGGAAAATACCACGAGAGCTCGCATTATGGAGGTGGCCACGGGTTGCGATATTGGGGAGAATGTATTGCACTTTGTGCATCAGAATCAGATAGGGCTTTGCGTTATGAGCGGAACCGACATGGTCTAAAGCATGATCGTGCAATGAGACATTGTCCCAGGATTCATTAAGTGTCGTGGAGAGTTATTGTTGATCTCGAGCATGTATCTTCTTGTTGCCTCTTTTTCCTCCTGCAGTGGGGGTCTAACTATAATATTGGTCATGGTTAGGTTGCAAGGAAAGGTCATCAGAGGAAGTTTCATGGGTGAGTTCATCACAGACGTACTAGTTACCACCATAGTGGCTTCGTTTAGGAATCCCTAGTATCACCGCATGCGCCACAAAAGTAGAATAAGAAAATGCAATGAACACCCAATTACAGGGACATCAAGGAGCTATGACCGCATCAACAGAGCATGAAAGTGCACCACAAAATGATTCATTATTAATTTTTCAGCTACAACTACTAAATATTAAGGGTTCATGATTGAAAACCCTATAATGCAAAACTAGTAATGTTGGTACCTTCGCTATAGCACAATATTGGAGAAGGATCAGGAGATAAAAATTTGACAGGATGAAGATAAATTCTCACTCTACCAGGTGTAAAACTTTCATCCTTAGATTCTCTATAATATAGGAGATATGAATACTCCAAATCAAGGTTCCATCCTCTCCCAAAATTCATCCTTAAACAAGTTACCTAGGGATAATCTCTATATCTCGGGATAGGAAGGTCAAAATGAAATTTCACAAGATGTTTCATATAGGGCACAAAATGTAGTTTCTGTGGGAAACATTTTAGACCTTGAAGGTAAAACATGGACATGTGGAAGTCCATACAAGTTTGTTATTCTGAATGGTCTTTAAATAAGTCATCTTGGGAAACTTTGCATAAGTCCCACCTGGTGAATCTATTTATACTCTAACCTATGGGTTTCGAAAGCATATAAAATAGGCTACCTCAAGAAGAAGTTTCAAATATTGAGGAGCTATAATTTGGGAACTATAGTAGAAGCAATATCATTCATTTCTGGAGGATAAATGAGAGAAAAACTAGGGCTTCCTATTCTAGGCACTTCCCTCCACCAATGAGTTGAAGGAGGAGGGCCATCAAATTCTCTCTTGTAGGGTGCATATATCTTTGTAAGAATTTTCTCATTTTGTGCATTTTCACTTTTTGACCTAACATTGTTGTCCGAGAAAACTAGGGTATCAGATATTTTGCAGTTCTGTCCATAGTTTTGGGAAAATAAGTATGATTATAAAGTTTCCTTGAGGAGGCACACATTTCTATCTTATCATATCTGAAATATACCTAAGTTGAAAAATTAGGGTTTCTCTGTCAAACCCTAGGTCCACCATAAGCAGTATTTGAAAAGATCCTTCAAGAAAGCATCAAGTTGAAACAATCTCACTGGTAAGTTCCATCCTCTCTATCCCCATTTGAGGTTCTCATTTTTATCATGAAGACAAACAATACCAAGCTTGAGGACAAGCTTGAAAGAGTCGAGAACTTCTAAGCATGGAACTATAGAGTGCTTATCATACTTGAAGAAACATGACATGAAGAGATATGTCAAAGAAGAATCTACAGATGTAGACGAAGATGAATTTGAAGCCAAGAAGGACCTAGTCAAAACAAAGATGAGGATTTCTACCTTCATTGGATCTCATAGGTATCATATTTGAAGACTCCCAAGGATATGTTTGATCCAATGAACAACATGTATGAAGATGGCCTTGATCTCAACTCAAGAATGTGAAGGTGCAATGTCTGAAAGATTCAATGATTACTTCACAAGAAGATCTCATCTCAAGGAGCAATTGGAAGCCCTTGAAGACAATGTTAAAGAAGTAAAATCATAAATTACAACTTTGATTAGTCTTTCAAATTAAGTCGAAAGAGTTGTTCTAGTAGGAATATCACATATGGATGAATGCGCAATTGATTGACGACAAAAGAAGAAGTGATGACAATCAATCCCTAACAACTCTTACCAAGCAGTGAAAGAATAAAGAACATTTCCACAAAGAGTAGAAGGACATCTCACAACTCAATAGTTCAATTTTGATAAGAAAGGGTATTTTGTGAAAGAATGTCCATAGAATTTCCCAAGAAGGAAGGATGGTAGGATGGTACTATCTAGAAGTGTCAGTCGATCAGACATAATGATGTCTGGATATGAATTTGAAATATGAAGGGAAGTGTTGTAATGTCTTCTAAGTAAATATACAAGACCCGAGTATACCATCGATCGAAGTATCAAAAGATACGAAGCAAGGTTCATGGTTTCTATAAAAAGAGAGAGTTTATTATGGAAAGGCATTGCTTTAGGAGCTAGACACACATTTTCAATAGTGGATATTACACTAGAAAATTGGTGCAATCAAAGTAAAAGAATAGATCAAACAACCTATATAGTTTGAGACTCTCTACAAAGAATCACCTATGTACAGAAGGATTTTTACAAGCTCAGTAAGCACCCATGGGATAGCACATACAGTTACATGAGGAATTTGAGGATCAACTATAATGATAGAGATCCCAACCTTTACTACAAGGTTGAAGATAGAATCCTATAAATATGAGAAGGTCATAGATAGATACAAAGAATACTAGTAGCAGAGGAGGCTACCTGTCGTTCCAATGTCCTAATACATATGCAGAGGGAGGATGGTGCTCCACCTTAGAGGGAGTGACTAGGGTAGATCTCAAAGGTCGACAATATTAGAGAAAGTGGAGTGTTCCTCTCAATACAAACAAGGATGAATATATTGCAGCTAAGAAGAAAGAAAGTAAAGATTCCTCAAATTCACAAACCATCGCCAACCAAAGTAAAGATGCCTGAACCTTTGCAAGGCATAAACCAACCCCAAGCCTTCTCTTTCAGTCGTTGTGTAATTTCTTTCAGGAAATGAAAACTTTCTACTGGCATATGCGATTGGGTGATCTAGCTCGCCCTCACCTGGCTATGCAAGCACAACCCCCAATGCAATAGACAAGGCGTCGACATGAACATGGAACCCCTTATTCCAATTAGGAAAAAACAGTATGCATGTGGAGGCCATCTTGGCCTTCAATGTGTCGAAACAACCTTGACATTCCCGAGTCCAGTCATATGCAACGCCCTTTTTTAGTAGCTTCTCCATTGGGGCAGTCATCATAGCGTATCCTTTTACAAACTTGTGATAATAGCCCATATGCCCCAGTGTTGCGAGAATAATCTTCACATTTATCAGTGATAGAAAAATAAGAATTAGTGCAATCTTCGCTGGATCAACCAACAAACTGTGCTTACACACTATGTGTCCAAGTAGCATTCCAAACGGCGCACATAAAATGCACTTCTTAGAATTTAATGCAATATGATGTTGTTGACACCTTTCGAGCATCAATCACAAGTTTTCAAGATGGTCCCTAATTAGCCCATATATGATCCAATCATCCATATATACTTGCAAGAACTTTTGAATAAATTCTTTAAACATAGCGACAACTACCTGAGAAAATACTGTTGGTGCATTTTTCAGCCCAAAAGGCATGACTGTATAGTGAAAACAACCCCATTCAGTGACAAATGTGGTATTATGGCAATCCTCTTTTGCATTCTGGATAAGGTGGTACCCTGAAAATCCATCCATGAAGGAATACATCTCCTAACCGCCTACTCCTTCAAAGACCTTATCTGTAAAAGGAGTCGGGAACGGATCGTGTATGCATGCATCATTCAACTTTCTTAGGTCGACGTAAATGTAGATTTCACCGGTATTTTATCTTGGACCACCATAGGGATTATCCACTCTGATTTTTTGACAGGATCGATAGTCCCAGCATCCAGAATCCGGTCTATCTCATCCTTCACACAGTCCTTGTATCATGGGTTCAGTCGATACAGCCTCTGTCGTACTGGTTTTACATCTAGTTTAAATAGGATTTTCATCTCCCCTAGGTCTCCTAATATCCCCTTCATTTCTGAAAACCGTATCAAAAAACTATCTTGGAATTCATGCAGTAGGTCTGTGATTTTGTCCATTGTCTCCTCATCCCAGTAGTTCCATACATAAGAAAATTTTGGGTTCTCTTCCGAACCAATGTTGACTTTCCTGATATTCAGTGACTAACTCATTGAATCTGTCGGTATGTCAGGTGCTGTGACACCATGGCTTCCTTCGAACTATGGAATATTAACATTACACAACTCATCATCATCTTCAGGTTCCCTAGATAGGTTGTAGCATATAATCATGGATTGTATTGAGAAGTGTACATGTGGATCAAATGGTTATGCGACAGGGACAACTTTCAATAATACGTAGTGGATGATGTGCAATGCACTTTGAACTTTTGGGTTGGCATCCAGAAAAATAAATGTCTACGTAAAGCAGATGGTCAACTCCTCCCAAGTGGTTATATTTCTTTGCAATTCTACCGCTACATACTAGGATCTCGGCATCTCATCCTAAGTGTGTACAAAAACATGGATCCACTCATCTTTGGTTCATGATGCCCATAAGACCTAACATTCTATCAAATGACTAGTGGGGTTATTTTTCCCGTTGTATCTCCCAAGTTGATGGACCTCCAAATCACCGAAGAGCACCATCATCAGTCTCTGGCACTGTTCCCACTCATGGATAATCTATTTGTTTGTTTCCCACCATCGGTTTGGGGTATCATTCAGTGCTACATCTGGGGCCAATACTATTTGGGGCTCAAACACTTTCTCTTTAAATTCTCGAAGGAATTCTTATAATGCTAGAAGGCCTTCATAAATTGGCAACTCAAATATCTCAGTCGTGACATGACAGAGAGACTATGTAATCAACTTGCATTTCCTGAATGACACTTCATGGAACCTATTCTTCCAATTTTCCAAAGCATCATTAGAGTCAGAGGATTCAAAACTTGTGCTATGCCATCCAATTTTGCCATCGACGGTAGGATGGATATAGTCTTTAGAGATATTATAAACATGATCCCAACTTTTACCGACTTCATCCTTCACTAGTTCAATATACCGACGTCCTTCCTAAGGGTCCATGGGAGCGATGACCCTGACATCCTGGTTCTCAAACGTCATAAACCGTTTGTTGAAGTTGATGACCGCCATGCTATCATTATCCCACCCTATCCCTAGCAGTGCGGGATAAGAACTTCCATCTTCAACCACTTCTATCACATCAAAATCAGCATGCATTTTCATACCTTCAATATTGACAACTAGGTTTGAGACGCAACCAATGGGCTCAACTTTCGCCTGATTTGCTAGTCACAAATGCAATGGCAAACATCCCAAGTTCAGATTCCCCATAAATTTCCAGGTCTTCTTGGTCAGAATGTTTACATCTGATCCAAGATCCATAATAATGGAGTAAACCTCATAATATTCGATCTGGATATTCATCCTCATCTCCTTGCTTATCTTCCTGTTTTCTAAGGAGTTCACTGCAGAATCCTTCAATTCCTTATCTCGGTGGTACAATAATGTCTCAAGCTCGACAAGGGATTTAGGGTCCCTTTCCAGTGACAGACAACTATCAAAGAACTGTTGCAAGGTACCATGCTGTCGTGATGGTCTTGCCTCTATAGATGGATCAAAAGCATATGGCATGTCAATAATTGGTAACTTACTCTGATTTCTCCTGATTGCATGCTTGGCTTCAAAAAAGGTGACTTTCTCCATCACAATATCAAATTCCACCTTTTTCTTTCCAGTGAGCTGAACTTTCTTCCGCTGTCCATCTTCTCTAGTTGTCGCACCGACATGAGTGACAACCCCAACATCAACATCCGTCATTCATGGTTTGGCTTGAATTGTGGAAACCGTTGATCCTTGATTCAAGTTCTCAGCTTGATTCAATGGTGGATTATAATTCAACGGCTGATTTATCAGCTGATTCTGAGGCGGGTTCTGAGTCTGAGTCTATGGTGAGATCTAATTCTCCATCATTGGCTGGTTCTGTACTTGGAATGTTGGTTGGTTCTGAGTCTACACATTCGGTAACTGAGGAATGTTTCCAACCTGCCATTTTTCAATTAGCTGAAGGAAATTTTCAACATTATGCTCATTCACCGCACAGTATGTACACTGTGCATGAGGGAACTCCCTCTAATAATTCTTGAATACTCCATAGGTAACAAACTAGATTGATTCTCGACCTCATCCTCCTCCTCGACCGAAGCCTCCTCATCATCCTCTAAATCCTCTGTGAAATCCTCCTCGGACTCCTCCTTGCTGAAATTGAGGCTGGGCCATTTATTGTTGTGGTGGGTTTGGTTGCTGCTAGACATAGTATGTAGCTTGAACATATTGTTCCTGTGACTGAATGACCGACGCCTGATTATACTGTGGTTGTGGTGCATATTGCGGTTGTGCTACAAGCTGTGGCTGAGGTGCAAACTATGGTTGCACTGTAAACTGCTATTGCAGTTGTGCTGGGATAAACAACATCTGGGGAGATGATGTATATTGTACCTGCACTACTGGTTGTGCCATATGTGGCTACGATTGCATTGCTCGTGGGTCCTACTGACCAACAAAAGGTACAGTACAAATTTTCTGCCTTGGCAACCATTTTTTGCATGTATTCATAGTTCTCATGTCGATGCCCGTAGACCTGACATATGCGGCACCATGGTATACCAATGTAGCTCAATGGGTTCGGCGCACCTGAAAGCAAATAATTCTGGAATCTCGGACATGTATCCTTGGTGTGTCTATCTATGTGACACTAGGTGCACCAAATGTCGTTATGGTATTCCTTACCCTTCTTGATATCTTGAAGTTGGAGTGTCATATTGGCCAACTGTGCTTAGATCTAGTTCATCCCAACCACGGTTTCTCCTACTGGCGATGCTTCTAATTTCATCGCAATTTCCAGAGACTCGCTCTGTGTCAGAATATTTTGCTACATTAGCGGTTGTCTGATATGTGGCACAAGTGCGGTGATGAACCACTCCTTGTGCTGAACGTCACTCATATTGAATATGAATCGATCCATCAATGCCTTAAACCATTGATCGAAGTCCCAAATTGTTTCATTAGGGAACTGCTTGATTTATTTCAACTCGATAATGTACTGAGCCTCAGACTTCAGCTTCTTGAATTCTTCAAATAACCCCTTATGTATTTCATCCAATGTCTTCATTGTACCTCCCTGAGGAACTAGCATGAATCTCATATACCACTCCAGTGCATGACCCTTGAGGGTGATTTCCAGCTGGCTTTTCTTGAGATCATCATCTATAGTCTATCGGGTGGTCCATATCGCCTCACACAAGAACCAATATTGCTCTGGGTCATTGGTGTCATTTCCATGAAATATTGGTAGCTTCATTTCATTGCCCGCCATTCTGGTCCTTCTTCCTTCGGTTGGTACTTTACTTCTATATTGTTGCTGACACGTCGGGCAAGTCGACGTAGAATGTGTGTTTCTTCCTGGTGGTGGAGTAGTGCGCGGAGGTGTGGATACATTACTGTTGGGGTTCAATCATGTCATCCTTCTAGGCGTAGCCTGAGACTGGTCATCCTCATTGTCACTAAAAGTTTGCTTTGTCCCATGTGGTTGTTCCTTGCAACATCACACTTCGATCACAGTAGGACCTTCTTTCATCCTCTGCCTCTTCTTTCGAAACTTTTCTCCTCCTCTTGTACAACCACTTGTTTCCTCGGTGACCTTCACACTTTCACCAGAACTCATGCCCATCTACCCTTTACCTTTTCATGCATCTCCCCCTTTTCGTCGCAGTGCCTACATCCTTCGCACACCAGAGTTCCACTAATCTTGGTCCATTTTCAGAATACCTTTTTTGCATACAAGCTATTTAATAGATAGTTGCAGAGACAACAAAAATATACCTCACGGTCCATTGAAGAACTCCCTTTTTGCTTCACTAAAATACTTATTGGTATCAACTGCAAACTTGGTAATGGATCCCTCCAAGATACTGTCCAACCACACCTCAGTAGCTCGCGATGCCTTATTGTCTGTTTCTTGTAATTCCTGGATCAACTCCAGAGTCCAAGATGTTGGCTCTCCTCCTTAGAAGTTTTTCTTCTTAGAAGCGAACTTCGCCAGCCACTCATGGAAGAGGACATGAAACTCATAGAAAAACCGTTCATGATTACCATTGTGAATATATATATCCAACCAATTGCTCGTTGATAGCTTCATATTCTGATTTTTGGCTTCAGCAAACTTTCATAGTTTCAAACCAAACCACTCCTAGATCTCCTAACAAGTTGGATTCCAAAACATATCCTCCTTTCAATCCCAACTCGGTCCTAGAAATGGAACCATTTGTTGGAGAAAACCCACCAACAAAGCCTTGTTGATAGGGGTTCTCACTCTTTCGACACCCAACCAGCACGATCTACCTGAGCACTAGCCCAGATAGGTTTTACCCCGCCTAGGAACATCCACAGAGCGGATGAAGTCTCACCCGAGATATTCAACGGAGAGCTGTCGGAACCAAGTTTTCGATAGTAAGAAGGGAAGACATGGCATCCGATAGGTATTGCAGCATAAATATTAGATTACAGAACTAATACTGTTGGGGCGCGTGCCTTAACAGTCACTAATTTTAGTAACTCCATGGATTTTTGTGGAAGCTTATAAGCGGAGTTGCGCATCAAAATAGTCTTAGGGGTGTCGGGGTTGAGTCAAAGCCCTCTTTTTTGTAATTGTCCATAAATTTCGGGTGTAAGACCATGATTTTGTAAGAGTGCACTTGTATAAATAGGCACTCATGTAAAGATTTCAAGGGTATCTAATGACATGAGGATCATGTGATGCAAAGTAAGATCTATTTTGGTTTTTAAGGTCAAGTCCCAGCTGAGTGCGTTGACGACCTCTGCAGCTGTGTGCGTAGAGGGTTCTTGTAGGAAGGAATTGCAGCTAAATGCGCAGCTTAGAGTTGTAAGAAAGGAACTGTAGCTAAGTGTGCAGCTTAGAGTTGTAAGAAAGGAACTGCAGCTAAGTGCAAAGCTAGACTTGAAGGAAAGGATATGCAGCTGAGTGCGTAGATCAAAACTGTTGTTTTGTGAAAAGTTGAATAAAACCGCAGTTCTGTGGACGTAGCCCCTACCCTCGGGGTGAACCACGTTATATCTTGTGTTGTGGTTTTGATTTTATATGGTTTCTGTTTTCTTCTCATGCATTGATAAGTAGATAAATGATAAGTAAGATAACTGCTAAATATTAACTTCATTGTGAATTCCCAGTTAAGGGTTAGGAAAGAAACTGTTTGTTTATCTAACTAAAAAGCTATATAAGTGAATGTCAAAGCTCAATTTTGTATGAATATTTGTTGTTAAGGCTAAAGGTACAGTAATATCCCTCTTCTGCTCGCAGAAACCTGATTCTGTGGCACCCCATAACTGTTTCGGGTGAGACTGCAACCTGTTCGCAGGTTGTTTCCAAAAGGGCCAACACTCTGGGCCTTTTTGTTGGTGCGAAGTTAAAGTATAAACCCCGGGTCTGCCCTATAGCCCAACAAATTGGTTCCGTTTCTGGTTGAACTCAGTATCTGCTCAAGAGGGATCTATGTCGTACCTGGAGGGCTATGTTTTGGAGGCCCTCAGTAAAAGAAATCGGTGATTGGATTGAAGAGACTTATCTAAAATTTGCTGAGCAAGAAAATAAGGATCCTCATCTCAGCTCAGACGGCTTTTTGCAAAGGTACATTTTTACTGATATTCATGAAAATTTGTTTGGTAGTATCCAGATAGAATTGCACCAGTGGTTATCCAGGTTGACAGAAAGAAAAACCAACTTCAAGGAAGATTAGTTTTCTGATTGGACCCCAGCAAGAATTAACATATTGAAAAGAGTGAACAACTTGATATCACGAGCTGTTGATTTCTGGACAACGCGAACCCTTGATGCATTTGTGACGGAATTCGCCATCGACACAAGTACCTCTTTTAGCGAAGCTAAAAGACAATTTTCAAAGGACCAAGGGGTAAGTACTTGAATTCATTTAGTTTGAAAATTAAAATGCTCTTGGCTGAAAAAGGTATATTGCTTATAGAATCCAATTGCTAGAGTTGTTGCCACTAACCTATGTTTGGAAGTGAAAGTGACTTCGACAAGCAAAGTGGTTTTCTATGAAGCGGTAAAACATATAAGAGAAATTTTGGATCCTATACCCTAGGTAAAAATGACGAAGAAGACTCTATGTCTAAAGAAACCTCTTCTGTTAGAAACCCTCCTACAACCCCGCAGCGAAGATCTGTTATTCCTGAGAAACAGTCGCAGTCTGAAAGTAAACCTAGCTTGAGTATTCCTGTTGCAGGTCAGTCTACCCCAG
>LPNX010150111.1:126023-163211 GCA_001517045.1 Pseudotsuga menziesii
ATTGTAGCCCTATTACCTCATATCAGAACTCCACTCATGCAACAAAAGGTTGCTGATCAGGAAGAGGCTTTGGATATTGCCATGAAACTAGAGACAACTCTTGCCGAACATAATTCTGGCATAGCCCGAATACAAGCACAATTAGCAGAAATGGCTTTGGAGCTTCATGACATGAAGAAGGGGAAATATATTCGCGAAGAGGTTTGGAGTACACAATGTAGGACAGAAGGTCATGACAAGGAACAATGTCCTGCGCTAAGAAATTACCTGAATACTAGTGCGCCAAACCCATTTAACCCTAATGTTCTATATTGTGAGATTTGTAGAAGAACTGGCCAGCATCGACCTGAAGATTGCTATCTTCTACAAAGATATGTGCAAGTACCTAAGAATCCATATTGCAAGTTCTGTAAGTCAGTAGGACATAACGAATATGAGTTTCGAAGCTTTGACCTTATGAGAGAGCGAACCTATGATGCTTATAGGGTACAAAACGATGCATAAGGAAATGATGGATATGGTTACCGGGGTAGTACATCAGGTTGAGGTACTTTTGGAGGTCGTGGTTGTCATGGTATGTCTGTAAGAGGTCGAGGCTAGGTTGTGTGCTATAACTGTAATCAGGCAGGACATCTAGCTAGAGACTGTCGGAACCCAACTACAACATGTCGATATTGCAGAGCGGTAGATCATGTGATTGAGCAATGCCCGCAGTTGATAGCCAAGATACAAGAAAGAAATGCCCCTCCTACTCAGAACATTCAAATGATTTCTGTGGAGCAAAGATCTGTCCGAGCCATTAACATTGTTACAAGGAGTGGAGCTATGACGCAAGTGCAGACTAAGGAAAAATAGCATGACGAGGCTTGGGTTTGTAAGACCCCAAAGAAAGTCCCAACCTTTGACATGGGAAGATAAAAAGAAACATTTATGGAAGCCAAAAAAGAATTTGCTGATATGAGCACATCAATAGCACCTGCGCAACAGCATCAATATCAGTCACAGTCTCAAGAAGCTTCGACGAATAAAGTAAGTACACTGTCATCATTTTTTCAGAGATGTATGAAGCTCTTAAGGAATCAGAATGCTTTGAATGAGTTACAGAAAGTTAATGCTTCTTGCGAACCTTAATGAATCTCTAGTAAAGAAAAAACTGTTAATAGAGTTAGAAGAACTGGAAGAGAAATGACATGACTCAGATAGGAGAGTATGACATGACTGACATCATTTTAGACTTGGGATCAGAAGTAAATGTCCTAACTAAGTAGACATGGGAACAAATGGGAAAACCTACAATTGACTGGTCCCCCATACAGTTGAGATTAGCCAATCAGCAGAATATTGTGCCCCTAGGAAGATTCCCTAGTGTCCCAGTAGACATTGATGGAGTCAGTACCTTAGCAGATTTTGAAGTCATTGAAATAATTTATGATAGCAACCCCTATCCAGCCTTGCTAGGAATTGAATGGCAAATAGAGAATTCTACAGTAATCAACCTTAAGAACAGGAAGATTACTTTTGAAGGAAAAGGCTTGAGAGTCATAGTACCCTTGGACCCTTCTCAAGGAGAAAGGTACACAGATCCAGTCAGAGATGAAGATCGGGATGTTTTGGATCATATCTACAACATCACAGCTAAAGAAGAAGATTATGTTAACCCTACTACTAATGGTATAATGGATTGGAAGTGTGACAGTTCTTGCATGACTGATTCAGATGAAGGCCTAGAGAATTGGCAGAATAGACTTTATGAACTACATGGACATCGATGTGCAAGAATTACCAAGTCTCTCAGATGCCTTGGCTCACAGACAAGAGTCTTACCTATTTTTGATGGCTTGATAGACCCCGAAGATTTTATTTTGCAATTTTCAGAGCAGGTACTAGATTCACAGAAGATGGAGACTCTAGATTCAGTATTTAGAGCCACAGCTGCTAGGTGGTGGAATGGTCATAAACAGTACATTCATAGTTGGGAAGCTTGTCAAAACTCCCTTCGCCTGAGATTCAGGGATCGACCTCAGGAGGTGCGAAGCAGATTTAATGGTAAGACTAGCCCTCAAGAACATTTGGAGCAATGTTATGAAGCATGGAAGCATGTACATCATGAAGAATGGGTACATAGGTTTGTGCACACTCTGGAACCTGTAGCAAAGAACTGGTATGTGGAGGTGGAGCTTTGCCATGGTACAGTAAGTTGGGATAGTATTGTTGATAGTTTTGTGCTTACATTTTCTATTAATGAGATTTGTCCTGCTTTAGACGCAGCTATTAGATTGATCCATACCAAGGTGTTTGATGATAAAGAAATAGCTGAGTACCAACCTGATTGGAAGGAACAAGAAGCTAATGCAATATAATGTTATAACCTCGCAATTGACGAGGATGATGACCCACATAACATTAAAATTCCCGAGTCAGAAGGGCACTGTGAAGTACATGGACAAGAAGTCAAAGCACCTGAAGTAACTCAACCCTTGAAGACAAGGCAAGTAAACATCGGCTCAGAAGAACAACCCAAGTACGCTACCATTGGAGATTATTGGGATGAAGAAATGGTGAGCAAAGTGACCCAAATTCTCCATGAATATCAGAATTTATTTTCGATGAAGTTCTCAGAAATGAAATGTATCCTTGGTGATATAGGAATGATAAAAATCCCTTTGGAACCTAATGTGAAGCCTGTAAAACAGTGCCCTTATAGGCTGAACCCTAAGTATAAAGAAAAAGTCAGAATGGAGGTAGATAAGATGCTTGCTGCAGGAATCATTGATCCTGTTGAAGAGTTCGAATGGGTTAGTCCTATGGTGGTGCAAGAAAATAAGACCAAAGGAGAAATCAGAATCTGTGTCGATCTGAGGAAGTTGAATGATGCTTGTTTACATGATCCTTTTCCTACTCCCTTTACAGATGAAGTTTTAGACAATGTCGGAGGTCAAGAAGTGTATTCCTTCACTGATGGATTTTCAGGTTACCATTAGATCAGAATTGCTCCAGAGGATCGACATAAGACCACCTTCGCTACATAAATGGGATATTTCCAGTATACAGTTATGCCCTTTGGATTGAAGAATGCACCTGCTATGTTTTCCAGAGTAGTCATATCTACATTTAAGGAATTTATACAAGAATTCTTGGAAGTATACTTTGATGATTGGACTATATTCGGTTTATTGAAGGATCATATAGCCAGTTTAAGACTTATGCTCGACAAGTGTAGACAGCATCAGATTTCATTGGACCTGAAGAAGTGTATCTTTTTTGCACCTTTTGGAATTATGCTAGGTCACATTGTGTGCAAACAAGGATTGATGGTGGATCTTGCGAAGATAGCCATTATCGTAAACTTGCCACCTCCGAAGTCTGTTAAGCAACTTCGCACCACACTTGGTCATACTGGATATTATAGGAAATTCATCAAAGGATATGCTCATATTACGGCCCCTATGGAAAAGCAATTGAAGAAAGATATTAAGTTTGAATGGATACCTAAGTGTCAGGAAAGCTTGGATATTTTGAAAGAAAATATGGTAGCTGCCCCTATCTTAGTATTCCCTGATTGGAATAAGGAGTTTCATGTGCATGTCGATGCCTCCTCCATTGCTTTGGATATAGTATTGGCTCAGTCCAACGAAGGTGATATTGATCACCCTATCGCTTTTGCAAGTAGAAAATTGTCCACAGTAGAAAATAACTATACTACGACAGAATGAAAAGGTCTAGCCATGGTTTATGCCTTGCAAAAGTTTCGACATTATCTGTTAGGATCTCATTTTAAAATGTTCATTGACCATTCTGCTTTGAAGTACTTGGTTAACAAGCCTGTGTTAGGTGGAAGAATATGCAAATGGCTAATTTTGTTTTAGGAATATGACTTTGAGATCATAGTTAAGCTTGGAAGACTTAACCTAGGGTCTGACCACTTGTCGAGGCTCGAGTCAGGAGAAGAGCCCACTAGTTTGGATGAAGGTCTTCTCGATGCCCAGTTGTTTTCCATTCAGATGGTTGATGACTATTTTCAGGATATTGTTCAGTACTTGTCTATAGGGTTTGCACCTGCTGAGATGACAACACAGCAGAAGAAGTAGCTGGTAGTTAGAGCAGCTGACTTTACTTTGATAGCAGGCCAGCTATATAAGATGGGACCAGATGAAATATTGCATAGATGTGTCCTAGAGCATGAAAAGCCATTGATTTTGGCTGAAGCACATTCTGGAGAAGTAGGAGGTCATTATGTAGGAAAAGCTATAGCTCAAAAGATTCTAACTGTTGGATTGTGGTGGCCCACAATTCATAAGGATGCAAGAGAGTATTGCCACAACTGCGACATCTGTCAGAGGATAGGAAAATCGTCTAGAAGGGATGAGATGCCTATGGTTCCACAGGTAACTTTACAAGGATTTGACAAGTGGGCTATTGATTTTGTTGGACCAATCAATCCCCCTACAAAGAAATTTGGAGCAAGATACATTATTACAGCAACTAACTACCTTACTCGTTGGGCCGAAGCTCAACCAGTCAAGAACTGTAGCACTGCTACAGCTGTAAAGTTCATCTTTGATAATATCTTGTCAATATTTGGGTGTCCTAGAATTCTTATGAGTGATCAAGGATCACATTTCCTAAATAAGACTATTGAAGCATTGACCAAAGAATTTCAAGTATATCATCAGAAGAGTACTGCCTACCATCAAGAAAATGGAACTGTCGAAGCCTTTAACAAGATCCTTGAGCATGCCCTGATGAAGGTTTGCAATATTAATAGAAATGATTGGGATCTTAGAATTCTAGTAGTACTATGGGATTATAGAACCACTTGCAAGAAGTTGATAGGCCATACACATTTTAGGCTGGTCTATGGACAAGAAGCAGTTATGCCCATGGAGTAGATTGTTCCTAGCCTCAGAATATCTACCTTCACAGAGATGGATGACCCAGCTTTGTTGAAAGAAAGGATGGCAAAGATACTAGAACTAGAAGAAGACAGATTCATCGCAGGTTTCCAGCAGCAAGTACAGAAAGCTAGAGAAAAAGCATGGCATGATAGACACATCAAGAAGAAGAAATTTTAGAATGGTGATCTTGTGCTCTTGTATGATAGTAAATTCATGAAGTTCCCTGGTAAGTTCAAGACACATTGGAAATGACCATACATCGTTCAGGAAGTTACCAATGGTGGTGCATTCCAGTTAACTAAATTGAATGGAGAAATTTTACCTTCCATGGTGAATGGAAGTATATTAAAGAAGTTCAGGGACAAGCTTGTACCCCCTAATCAAAAGTAACAGCAAGAAGGAGAGTATAAGTACCAAGAATAGTTGAAATTGGGTACTAGACTATAATGAAGCTATTCTCAAATTTACGAAGTGTCGAAGGCTGTCGAAGGTCGAAGTTCTTTTGTAGCTTGTGTCAGGATGGGTCAATGGTCAATATTGTGTCGAAGGTCTTTATTTTGGTGAAGCTGAAGTTAGTGGTTGTGTCGAAGAAGAAAGGTGTGTCGCAGCTTAAAATGTGACCATTGGGAAAAACTAGATTTGGCGGTGCCAGCATGTGAGCTGCCTTAACTGCCTTTAATGATGAGATTTTGGGAAAATCTAGCGCCGTGTGGATAAGATTTACTATTGATCAGTCATATTTGGTATCTTTGATGCATAATTATGACATATTTGATCATTGAAATCTTTAAGAAGCCACCTAGCTCTGTGCATTTTGCATTGTTTTGAGTTTTGCAGTTAAGACCATGTCGAATGATCACAAAGTCCAGGAATTGTTATGAGAGTTCAGGGAGAGAGGTCTGCAGAACCTTATGAGCAATCCACCTACATATGAACCTCGTGAATATGTTCAACCAGGAATAAATTTAAGGCAGAAGTTTTCTCTAAACGGAATGAAGAAAGGCACAAGCCCTTAGGAAAGACTCTGGAGGATCCCGAGATGTATCCTCCTGGCTCAGCAAAATGGAGGCTACTGTTTGTCCTATGAAAAAGTACATTGACATCCCATGGGTACTATCTGTTAAGGACCCAAAGCTGTGGATGGTCAAATGTTCGATAGGACATGAACACGAGGCAGTTCGAGGGATGGGGTCGCTGATAGATTTAAAAGGCCCAATGATTCCCATACCCCTCATAAATATTACGAAGGAAGACAGCAGCATGAGAGATGGTCATAGGGAACATAAGTATTCTGGTAAAGGATCAAGCAAGATGTGGCTGTGGTAGAAGTAGCAGAAGGAATGACGATGATGACAGACAGGAATATAAGAGAGAAAGACGACCGGAGGATTAGAAATGATGCTACAGAGATGCACATGGATACAGAGCCCGACAGAGTGTGAAAGGAGATCATAAAGAAGGAGTAAGCAGCCGAAGATATCATGCCACCAGACAAGTAGTAGAGTGTCCCGGGATGGGACATTGATGAGTCTTAGGGGCATGTTGGGGTGCGCACCTTAACGGTCACTAATTTTGGTAACTCCACGGTTTTTGTGGAAGCTTGTAAGTGGATTTGCATGTCAAAATAGTCTTAGGGGTGTCGGGGTTGAGTCAAAGCCCTCTTTTTTGTAATTTTCCATAAATTTCTGGTGTAAGCCCATGATTTTGTAAGAGTGCACTTGTATAAATAGGCACTCATGTAAAGATGTCAAGGGTATCTAATGACATGAGGATCATGTGATGCGAAGTAAGATTTTTTTTGGTTTTTAAGGTCAAGTCCTAGCTGAGTGCGTGGACGACCTCTGCAGCTGTGTGCGTAGAGGATTTTTGTAAGAAGGAACTGTAGCTAAGTGTGCAGCTTAGAGTTGTAAGAAAGGAACTGCAGCTAAGTGCGTAGCTTAGAGTTATAAGAAAGGAACTGCAGCTAAGTGCGTATCTAGACTTGAAGGAAAGGATCTGCAGCTGAGTGCGCCGATCAGAACTGTTGTTTTGTGAAAAGTTGAATAAAAGCGCAGTTCTGTGGACGTAGCCCCTACCCTCGGGGTGAACCACATTATATCTTGTGTTGTGGTTGTGATTTTATATGGTTTCTGTTTTCTTCTCATGCATTGATAAGTAGATAAATGATAAGTAAGATAACTACTAAATATTAACTTCGCTGTGAATTCCCAGTTAAGGGTTAGGCAAGAAACTGTTTGTTTATCTAACTGTGAAGCTATATAAGTGAATGTCGAAGCTCAATTTTGTATGATTTTTTGTTAAGGCTAAAGGTATAGTAATATCCCTCTTCTGCTTGCAGAAAACTGATTCTGTGGCACCCCATAGCTGTTTCGGGTGAGACTGCAACCTATTCGCAGGTTGTTTCCGAAAGGGCCAACACTGTGGGTCTTTTTGTTGGTGCGAAGTTAAGATATAAACCCTGGGTCTGCCCTATATCCCAACAAAGACAGTGTTCATAATATATCTTCATCACTACATATCTAACAAATCACATCATTCATTTGTCGTAGCAGTTCATCACAACAGTATAAAACAGTTAAACCATCAATTATCAGAAATGTAATAGGATTGAAAGAGATCGCTGCGACATCGGTAAATCATAACAGAAATGCGATAGAATTGGAATAGATCACGACATCATAAATCATAATAGATTCAACACACTTCTTATTGATATCACAGCAGAGGAACCATGAAAACATAATACAATATTCATCCAACAACTATAAAATCATATTAATTATGTGCAATATATCCAAAACAAACAATTCTTCTCCACAGTAGGAGACCAAATACATCCCAAAAATCCAAATAGATCGCAGATACATCAGAAGACTCCCCAAAACCATAGACAGATCACACCATACTTCATGCAATTATCTCTAACCTCTGATAGCCCATGATCTCATTCATATTAATAATAATAATAATAATAATAATAATGCCCATTACAATTGCAAAACTAGCTCTATATATAGGCTTGTGCCTTTATATTGAAGGTCCACTTCCAACTAACTTCTAACCACTAATGAACTATAGGGACAAAACTTGGTCAAATAATATATTAGATATTCAAAAAAAATTATATTTCCGCCCATCATGTTGATCTGGCCTTGCGCGGTGTTGTGTGAGCTTGCGCAGCTACCGCGACGCTGCGCAACTCACTTACCGAAACCCCTGCCAGCAATTGTTGAGACAATTGTTTCAATATTTTTATACTGAAGCTTGCTGAGATGTTTGAAATGTTTGCTTTAGTATTGATGATTGTTGCTTCAGTATTGTTATATTGATGTTTGCTGAGATGTTTGTTGAAATGTTTGCTTCAATATTGATGATTGTTTATTCAGTATTGCTATACTAATGATTGCTAAGATGTTTGCTTCATTATTTTTATGCTGATGATTTCTGAGATGTTTTCTTCAGTATTGTTATACTTATTGTTGAGATGTGTGCTTCAGTATTACTATACTACTGATTGTTGAGATGGTTACGGTGTTATTACACTGATGATTGATGATTATTGATTGTTGAAGTTTCAGTGTTACTACATTGATGATTGATGAAGTTTCAGTGTTACTACACTGATCATTGTTGATTGTTGAATTGATTGTTGAGATAGTTTTAGTATTCCTATACTGATGTAGCAGAATCAATATTTTCATACTACTATTTTTTTGGATGATTGTTTAGTTTCAGTATTCCCATAGTGATATGACATGTTTAATATTTTTCATACTGATATTGATGTGGAAAGCTTAGTATTTCTATACTGATGTTGATAATAATGTTGCTTCAACATTTGTTTGTTGATGTCGTAGTTATGGTCCCAACACCTTGTGTTGATGTTGCAGATATGGTTGTGGTCTTAGCACCCTGTGTTGATAATGTTGATATGCTTGAAGTCACAACAACTTGTGTTGATTATGATGATGTTGTCTCAACATTTTTATGTTGATGATGATGGTGTTATTCTAGAATCTCTATCCTGATAATGTAGATGATGATATAACATTTATTGATGGTGTTTATTTAGCACTAAGATGATAATGATGTTGTTGTTTCAGTATTTACATACTGATGATACAAATGATGATGTTTCAATATTTACATACTGATGTTGCAGACAATGTTTCAGTATTCACATATTAATGACAAAGAAGAAGATTCGGTATTCACATACTGATGTTATGGAAGATGATTTAGTATTCACCTACTGATGTGGTAGAAGAAGATTCAGTACTCACATGCTAATGTTACAGAAGAAGGTCTAGAAGACGATTCATTATTCGCATACTGATGTGGCAGAATATTATTCAGTGTTGACATAGTGATGTTACAGTGTAATACCCCGGTTTTGACCCCATTTGCATTAAAAGATAGATGATGTATATATTGTAATTAATCATGGTGTGGAGCTAAAGGAAAACACCCCACCATCGATTTGGTTGTGTTATGTTTCGGATATTGGAATTGTTGCCGATGGTATACCATGCTATCCGGCACATTATAGTTTTGGCATCATGTAAATATGCACTTTAATTAAAATGAACCTACAACTAGCTATGATGGTGCAATGATAATGAAAAGGTCATGATTTTCCTAAGGATAACGAGGGGGGATTATTAAACCTTGGGCCTATGGGGAAAAATCCATGTGTCAGCTATTAAAAATCCCTCATATTAGTTGGGGTAGTTACTACTGAGTAGTGGTGGGTGTGGCAGGACTGTCAGCCCTTGCCCACATGCCCACTCCACCAACAGACTCTTCATCTTCATGTCACGTGGGCAGAGAAGAAACTTCCCAATCTCTCCACTCTCCCACGACTCCATTCTTCCATTCACGATCGTATTCCATGGTGTCTTCTTTCCCATCTCCACATAGGGGCTGGAATTTCCCATCCTCACGTAGGGATGCAATTCTTTCCTCACGAACAGGCCTGAGTATGAGAGTTTTACTCACGCGAAGAGGGAAGCGCATCCTCCCATTTGGGTGTGGACCCTGAGTGATTTACCCATCGTGTTTTGTTCCTCCTGTGGTTCTCATTCATGATTTTCCCTGTGCAAGAGCCATTAACACTCAGGGCTATGTGTCTATGTGTTCCATACCAATTTTGGCTGTGGATGTGTGTTTCCTTTCTAATTTGTGAGATCGGGCTGTTGTTCTTCCCCTTATTTGTGGGTTGTTGTTGTTCTCCCCAAGATCTATGCTTTGCTGTGGTTTTCCCCACGTTATTCATTTGCTATGGGTGCAAGTATCTTTCGGGTTATTGCTGAGTTGTTTTGTCCATGCTAGGGCCAAGAACAACTCTGAATCGCGTTGCTTGGGTTGAGCTGCGTTCACCCTGTTTTCCTGTGTTTCCTTGCAAAGCTGTGAATCACTTGGTCTTACTACGGGTATGTAGTGGTTGGTCTTCGGACTGTGTGGAGTGTTTTTGAAAGCTGGGTATGCTTGAGAAATCTAGTGTTTGGGAGATACATAGATAGAGTTAGATGGCTATTTTTCTTCTCCACAACCCCGGAATAGCATTGGAAAGGGATGTTAGGGCCTAAGGGACTGTGAAGCAGAGAAGGGACTGATTCCTGGTGTTGGGTGTGTGTGAGTGTCTTAGAAGTCAGGCTAGCTCTGGTGTAGGCATCCTTAGCTCTCCAACGAGACCACCAGCTTAGAATTCATCTTTTCCCAGCTCCTCGATAGCCTAATAAACCCTACTGTGTTGGCTTGGCTGATTTGTGTACCTTGGCTATGTGTAAGCCTGCTTAGTCCCTTATTCCTTGGGGAATCATGCCCAGCTTGGGGGTCGCAATGTCGCTGAGAGATTGATGAGCATGCTGGCCTATGGTTGGGTGGAACGTTGCAGCGATGTAGCTAGTCACAGGATGAATTCTACACAAGATAAGGATTCTTGACTAATTCATCTCTGCAATTACGTTTACTGTTTAATGAATCATGATGAACATGTTGATGCCTGAATGTATGTTTTGCTTCCGCTGTATGTTGAGTAATTATGCATCCTTGCATGCTTTATGTTCAAACATTTCGTTTTCTTTTATGTATGCTCATGTTCATGGGCTAGTTTCCTAGATGTTTACGGTTATGGTAGTGTCCTCTTCGCTGGACGGAGGGTCAGGGATGTTACAGAGTGGTATCACAGTGCATGTTGCAACATGGGCCAGAATGGGCTATGAAGATGCAGTGACAGAGCCATCGTTGCAGCATTGGGCCTCAAAGGGCCATGACAAACTAGTTAATAGAGGCAATTTTCCCTCTGCCCAGAAGAAAAATTGAAATCATAGAAAAGAAAAAAAAATATCTTCAGAAATTTCTGTTGAAATTTATTTTAAGTGTCGAGCATGTCAGGTCATCAGAGGACTAAATGGGAAGCACCTCCAATACAGTGGAAAATTTAGTCGAAAGGCCACCCGATGAGGAACACGTAGAATGAATTCATGAAATTTTTCTAAGTGTTCGGTCGTTGGCTCATTGGAAAACTTAGATGGATAGACCTCTGATGCAGACCCTGGCAGCGACGAAAATTAGTTGAGTGAGTAGCCAACACAGCGGCGGAGATGATCCGAACACCACCGAAATGTCGCTAAAGTTTAGTGGATGGCGTAGTCGTTGAAGCGGAAAACATTGGCAGAAGAGAAAGGAAGTTTTCACTGAAAAATAGATGATGAAGACACCGCAATGTCGGCAGAAATTAGACAATAAGGGCACAGACACGGAGGAGAAAAGAGAATTTTTGGAAAATTCTCTAAGTAAGGAAATCGTCGGCGAAGTTTAGATGATAGAGCTGTTGATGTGGTGGTAAATGTCGATGAATATTAGTCAATTGGATCGAAGAAAATTAGAAAATGGATTCACCAAAACGTCACCACTGTCAGTGAAATTTAGACGATGAACCAGCCGATGCGGTGGCAAGAAGAAGAAAATTATCGAAATTTTTTTAAGTGTGAGATCGTCGGCGAAATTTAGTTGACAGAATCGTCGATGATACGTCGGTGGAAAATAGAAGATGGGATCGCCGACCAATAGATGATGAGGGTGCCGATACATCGGTGGAAGAAAGGAGGTAAGGAAATTTTCCAAAAATTTTCTAATTACAGAAAAAGTTGAAAAATTTTAGTTGAAGAGATCGCCGATGAACGTCGTCGAAAAAAGTTAGAATATCCAACTGTTGCAACATTGGGGGAAAATAGGTGATGGATCTAATATGTTGGGAGATATTATTTGAATGGACTGCCAATCAGAAGAAGTTAGTTGTTTGGGATTCCATCGTTGCGGCTGTCAGTTGGTCTATCACTCCAACGATTAGAGTCTTCAATTGTCGATAGTGCTCCAATCGCCGATGCAGCCGAAAGAGTTTGTTGTTTGAATCACTGATATGGCGGAGAGGATTAGTGGATCTGATCATCAATACATCGAAGGGAAATAGTTGATGAGATTGCCAACGAGTTTTATGGTCCGTGTCGAGCACCCGATATGCAAGTGAATTACTACCAACATACAGAGCATACAAAATTTATTGTCAACCCGAGAAAGTCTTTTGTTTCAAAGGATAAATGCACAGTATATGCTTAAACACAAAAATCACTGTAATTGAACACTCTTATCGTCTAACAACTATGCCCATCCCAAGAACCGGTGTAATCCCATTCATCTTCTAGATACTACAGTTTCAATTACTTTCTACCATGTATCAAGGAAAAATGATGAAACGACAATTGCAGATAAAAAGGAAATCCTATTCACATCCCTGAACAAGTAATTCACCTATTCAATCTGATTACCCTTGAAAGCCATAAACATAAATCAAATATTAATCTAGGAATTCAATTGCAAAGGATTAAGTTCAGCTACTCTGAGAAATTGAATTACACGAAGGAAAGTCAACAACCGTAACAGTAAAGATAAATTGCAAGGATTCGTGGGATAACAACTTAAAAATGCAGGATGAACAAAGCTGTGTACATCTACCACATGAATTGCATAAAGAAAGTTACCTACTCAGTCGACTATCACTCTGTACCACTTACCAATATCAAGAAAATGTAATCACAATTATACTGTAAATCCACACTTACTACAACTGTGTGCAAAGGAAATAGGATCAACAAAGCATCACACAAAACTGAATTAAAAAGTCCTAAATTAACTCAGCAATATCTATGGAAGGCGGGCCCATCCTTCACACAGAGATGTTGGCTGAACAACGTGAAGCTCCCTTAAACCAGAGGTAACTCCTTATATTAAAGAAAGAAATATTACACAAGTTGCTTCCACTGCTAATACAATGAATGAATTATCTATCTTCCAACCCCCTAGGTCGAGATAGCTCCTCATACTTATACATGCAGATCATAACATAGGATCCTATTAAAGGGTAGCAATGAAGATATCTGATCTTCAGGAGCCCTAAATAACACTAGTTGTTACAAACATGGCATAGAAAAGATATAAGAAATATGGGAAAGTTGTTAGTTGGCCCAGGAATGGCGATCTTCCTTGATCACAATTATACTCAAGCAGCAATGTACTAAATATCTCCAATTGTAGCACATTCTATTATAGCTTCCTTGTCACAGCTCCTTCTAGGGTGTCACATTAAAACCATGTGCCTTAATTGATGATAGGAGGGCCGAGGGCCATCTTGAGCAGCGAATATTCCTCCTTTCGAGACTTGTTCAGCCCCATCTTCCTGCAGTCCACTTATCTCAAACTACCTTCATAAATCATGACATGTTAGCACATTTGAGAGATACACAGCCTTAATTATCACAATCATAAGCATTAATAAGATAAAGCAATGATCAGTCATACCTTGGCAGTTTGGGGAATAAAGTGAGGACAACGGGTCTAATTAGCTTGCTGAATGGTGTAGGACAGGGGAAGAAAAGGTGATCAAGGATGGTTAAAAAGGGACCAATTATGGGCTCAACATCTCCCCCCAACTATCATGTTGCATGTCCTCATGCAAAAACCTGCATCATTCGGAATATGAATCCTGCACTGAGCTCTGCTCGTGGAGGGAGGAAAAATTGTAAGGAAACTCAGGCACCTCATCTTTCTTTAAAAATCCTCTGCGAGTAACCCAATACTTCCAGCATCGCTACTCCTCTACCCTAGTTAAGGAAAAATCCACATTATATGGTTTTGCTGGCCACCAAATGAGAGGGAATTTAAATTTCAAGCCCAACCAATTAATCCCACACTCCCTCATACTTCCCACATAGCCCTTGACTCTGGAAAGTGCCTGCTTGAAATTCTTGAAACAGTAGGGATCTCGACTTCTGAGTGCAGAGGAGGCAGCCTGCCATCTGTGCTTACTCCCTTCCAGTGCTACCTGGTGGTGTCTAGAAATGTAGTTGGTGCAAGTGAAAATCACCTCTTCCTGCAGTCTCATTATATGCTGTGCCTGGGGAGGACGTGAAAGGAAATCTCTATACCGAGCCAAAAGAATACCAGGATTCTGGGGCTCAATTCGAATCCACAAGTTAGTGTGAGATTCATTATGAGAAAAGGTTTGAAAAGACCTTTCCCACTGAGCGTGATTGCTCACAAAAGAGGAAAAATATCTTAGCTGAACATCCCCTACAAATGGAACGGGATTTGAGTGGCGGTACAGACGGCAAGCCATCTCATGCAAGTAAAGTTCACACAGCAAATTCTACTTCTCAAAATTGCTTCCAAAGAATGTCTCCAAGAACTTTACTGAGGTTGTGATTTCGAACGACCTCCCTTCCTGTACAGCCTTCAATTTAAACCAGAAAAATTGTTCAAATAGGAATACTAGATAAGAGGAAGAAGGCTTCCTGGTGCCCATGAGTTCTTGAGAGAGAGCATACATCTGCTCCTTCTCCTGTTGCATGGATTGGAACTTTTTCAATTCTCTCAATTTTCTCTGTAGCTCTTCTTCTCGAACTCGGTGGGCCATTCATTCTTCTACCCAATTCTCTTCCAATACCCTGATGATTTTCCTATGCTCGCTGAGAGAAATCATCCCTTTCTGGTACTCCTCCACCTGAATTTTCCATTTGGTCACTTCCATTCTCAGAGTTGAGACTTCTGCTGCCAAGTTCAAGATTTCCTTTTTATGATGCTCTTCTTGATCTGAGTCCAAGTCAATGAAATTTCTAAGGGGTAGAAGCACTGGTTCTTGTGGGATAGTTTCTTCTAGTGCATCTAAGTTTACTATGAGAGTTGCTGGTTCTTGTGTTACAGCAACTTCCTTTGGACTCTCTTCAGCATCTACATCCATTGCTTCTGGAGGCACTGGTTCTTGTGTGGCAGTGTCTTATTCTTGGGGACCCTGCATTTCTGAAATTGGTTCAAGAGTTGCTAGTTCTTGTGTGGTAGCAACTTCCCTTGGATTCTCCTCATCAGCTACTTCCATTGCTTCTGGAGACACTGGTTCTTGTGTGACAGTGTCTTCTTCTTGGGGACCCTGCATTTCTAAAATTGGTTCAAGAGTTGCTGGTTCTTGTGTGGTAGAAACTTCCCTTGGATTCTCCTCATCAGCTACATCCATTGCTTCTGGAGACACTGGTTCTTGTGTGACAACGACTCCTCCTGGATTTTCTTCAACAGCCATGTCCACCTTTCCAAGAGACATCGGTTCTTGTGTAACAGTGTCTTTTTCTTAGGTAACCTGCATTTCCAAATTTGATTCAAGAGTTGTTGGTTCTTGTGTGACAGAAACATCCCTTAGACTCTCTTCAGCGTCTTCATTCATTGCTTCTAGAGACACTGGTTCTTGTGTGACAGTGTCTTCCTTGTCCTTTTGCCGTTGAGATTGGATATCTTCCTCAGTGTGCAAATCCTCCTCAAGGATTTCAGTGTCACCTAAGGATTGTGTCTGTACCTATTCATCCTCACTCCAATGTATATCAGGCATGTTATCCATTCTAGGGTTATCTTCTAATTGCAATTCAGGAGTCCTTGCTACAACCTCCAAGGATGTTGGTTCTTGTGTAGCAACATCCTGGCTTACCCCTTCATCCTCTTGTTCTTGCAATTCTTCTCCTATGAGCTCTGTATCCTGGGACCATTCTAGGGTTACTGTGCAAAGTTCTTCATTAAGCTCCAGAGTGTCCTCCATCCCAGGTTCTTCTCCCATTTGCTCGGCCAATTGGACGAGTATACTCATGGATGTTGGTTCTTGTGTTACAACACCTTGTTCAAATTCATCAATATCTTTCCTTTGTGGCTCAGCCTCTATAATATCTATGTCATGGGAGCATTCTCGGGTTACAGTGCAATCTCTGTCCCCATCATCATACATGATTTCATCCTTTAGCTCCTCTATCACAGGATTGGTGGCAACTTCAGTACAGATGGTTAAAGATGCTGGTTCTTGTGTGACAACATCTTCTTTTTCTGCAGCTTCCTCCATTGTGGGCGCGGAATGTTGTGCTGTACAGGTGCAAATTATAATCTTGTGGCCTGCCTCCTTGAATATTTCCCCACAATTGGGACAGATTACTCGCTCATCTTCCTCTCCAGGCTCGGTAGAGTTCGATTCCTCCAGTTGGTTTGCGGCCTCCACCAATGTATACATTTTCATTTCACCTTGTTTTATACAGGTTTCCTTCCATGTTTCCAATTCCCTTCGAAGTACTTGGACGTCCTCTTTTAATACTGCATTCTCAGCCAGAAGTTCTTCAAATCGGGGTTCTTCTTTGACTAGCCCTTGTGGAGCATCCATTGGCCTCGGTACAAGGATTAGGAACTCAACCTGTGCCTCTAGGGTTGCCCATCTTTTTCTGGCTACCTCTGCTGCTGCAGCTGATTTAGTTCTTTTCCTTCTAATTGGTGAGGTTATGTTAAGTTCCTTGATTGATCTCTTTCTTCTTCTTTGTGGTGTTTTCTTTTGTGGAGCTAGGATATCAGGATTCACAACAGAGGTCGAAGGGATGTTTTCTTGCTCCTCAGGTTGTTCTTCCTCAATTAAATTTCCTCCTCCCCACTCAGGTGAGGATTCAATGGTTACTAGCCCGATATTTTCTTCTATTTCCCTGGCTGTGTCACCTTCAGGTTCAATTGTTGTAGCATTTAGTGTTGCTCCAATTTCACCTTCTACTATCAGAGCTGCCTTGTTGTCGGGGTTTTCCATAAGGTTTTTATCTACACCCTCCCCCAATTGCTCTGATTGTGCCCCCGGTTGCTCTCCTTCTGATGCAGTTTCATCCCTCCCCCCAACCATATTGGAGGGACTCCGGTCCTCCTGCTGTAGTTGAACCTGTTCCTGTTCCATTGGGACACCCGGCAAGGGAGCGGGTTCCTGAGCTCGAGCTGTGAATTGCTCCCAGGTTATATTATGCTGGGAAAGGGTTCTTAAAATTATTAATTTGATGAGACCATGGTCGGTCAAGGAGGAAAATGGATGCTTAGCGTCTTGGATGAATGATGCCATATGACACAAGTCATGAAGCAAATAGTATGGAATGTTTACTAAAGTGCCATGGAGGAGATGAGAAAGTAAAGGCAGTTCAGAATTATAAAAAGTTTGGTACCTACCTTCACAAGTGATGTATTTCTTGAGAAAGATAGCCACCTGGTCCCATGGTTGCGGCAATGAGTGCAGTGCAATCCCTCTTCTTGATGATTGAACTTGCTCCCCCTCTACTAAAAATGATTCCCGTGCGGTTGCCATGGGGACTCGTCGTCCAAACCATGCCCTTCCCACCTGCAGGATGGCAGTAACCTCCGATATAATGGCCTCAGAGACTTCTACACGTAGCCCCCACACCTCGAAGTGAGTTTCTGTGAGGTTTAAAGCAAATTGCAATGCTGATTCCCGATTGAATCCGTCTAGTCGCTCAAAAAAATCGATCCAGCCGGCGGCTTAAAAGATGGAAAAAACTATAGGATTTTTTCTGAGTTCCTGTGTATTCAAAGGTTCATGTCGAGCTGGAATCCCCATGATCCTGGCTGCATAATGAGGTTGCTACTCCATGGATTATAGATTCTGATAATGGAGGTTGCAGCACAGAAGATGCACAAAGCGCTGAGTAGAGATGTTGAGAAAAATGGGCAAATTTGGAAAGTTCAACACAAAAAAACATTCGAAAGTTTATTCCGAATTGGGGAAGGTGGCGGTTATTAGTGTTTACATTGCATGAGGGAAAGGGTTAATTAGGCCATAATGGTGATACAAATAAAGGTACGACTGATATCATTAAATCATATGAACACTTAATCACGTGACAAATCAAAGCCATACCTCGTGGGACTGTGCGTCGGATATCCTGCGGAGACTGGTGGAACGTGCGGTTGTTGACGTTGCAGAGGCCGAGCGTGCGTGTATTTATTGATTTCATCATTATAACCAGAATACGGCCATAATAATTTCCGCCCGTGAAACACAACCATCGCGTCCATATGGTCGGAATTATGAAGAAGACCATTGCCTTATGGACCAGCTTTTCAACGCGAGGGGGAATCGGATCCATATCTAGCAGATTGAACAATGTAGGAAGAAATTTCCCAATAACACAGGAGTTACCTCTGCAAGTTTTCAAGTTTTGAAATAAAAAGGTGGCTTTTAATGCTGGAGACATCCGTCAATAAAGCAGAACTGCAATTTCCAGAAAAGATATCGCGGCTGATGAAAAAGATGTTGCAGTCACTAGGAAAGATTCACGACTGTCGGAAAAAGGATTTATGGTCATCGGGAAAAGTCACGGTTTCCAGGGAAAAGTTTTAAGACCACCTGGAAATATGTCACAGCCACTGGAAAAGATGTCGCAACCATCGAGAAATGGTTCATGGCTGCCGAAAAAAGGATTTTACGGTGATCGGAAAAAAAAGTCACCGCTGCCAGGGAAAAGTTTTACAGCCACCGGGAAATATGTCGCAGACGCCGGGAAAGATGTCGCAGCCGCCAGGAAAGATGTTGCAGCCGCCGGGAAATGGTTCACGGCTGCCGAAAAAGGGATTTTCTGGTGATCGGAAAAAAATTCACGGCTGCTAGCGAAAAGTTTTACGGGCACCGGGAAATATGTTGCAGCCACCGGGAAAGATGTCGCGGCCGCCGGGAAATGGTTCACGGCTGCCGAAAAATTTATTTTGAAGGAAGGCATGGGAAAACGACTCCCGTTCGACATGCCCAATCTGGTCATCCTCCTGGCACATCCCTACCAGTTTTTGAAAAACAACAGCAAACGAGAAGATCAAATGCAAAAGCGAAAAACAATATAAAATGCAGCAGAGAAAAAAAAAACATTATTTATGTACAATAATTCAAATGTGATTTACAGTTCAAGGATTGGCAAAGGCAAAGAGAAGTTCCTGCCTTGGTGCCAACTGATTGTTTGGATCGGTGGCAATTTGCGAAATGAATGCATCTTTCGAAATAGGCTTACGATACATTCGCAGTCTATGGCCATTAGAAAATAATGGTATGCGGTTCTCATTAATGGTCACCAGACGGACAGTGCCGTTGTCAAAAACCCTGTCGACCAAGTATGGACCTAGCAACCTTGTACGTAATTTACCTTTAAAATCCCTTTTGAACCTGGAGTCATATAGTAATGCCTAGTCTCCCTCACAGAAGATTTTCTTTTTAATAAATTGGTCATGCCAATTGGATCTTTGTTGCTGAAGGAACCTAATCTTGTCCACTGTAGCTAACCGCTTCTCATCCAATTCATTTAGTTGATTCAATCTTCTCTTCTAGGCTTCTGTTACATCTAGATTCATTTCGGAGGCTGTCTTCAGGGTTTTGATCTCAATCTCAATTGGAAAGATGGCACTCTTTCCATACACTAAATCATAGGGAGAGAAACCTGTGGTGTTGTGCCAAGTTGTGCGATATGCCCACAGTGCTTTCGGAAGCCTGTCATCCCAATCCTTTCGATGGATCTTAATTGTTTTAGTAAGGATGGCTTCAATAAATTTATTAGTACTCTCCACTTGACCATTGGCTTGGGGGTGGTAAGGTGAAGCCACCCTATGCTGCACATGATACTTCCAAAGCAAGGATTCAAATTGGTGTGACATGAATTGCGGTCCCCCATCGGTAACTACTTCCTTTGGTACCCCAAAGCGGGTAAAGATTTCACTGTACAGAAAATCGATCACGACCTAGTCGTTAGCCTTAGCCAAAGCTATAGCCTCTACCCACTTTGTCATATAATCAATGCAAACCAGAATGTAATCTTTCTATCTGGAAAGAGGGCTGATAGGGCCAACAAAGTCCAGTGCCCATCTATCAAATGGTTCAACTACTACTTGAGGTTGTAGAGGCATCTGATCTGTTTTATTGGGCTGACCCATCCTTTGGCAGCTGTCACAGGACTGAACATACCTTTTAGCATCCCTGAAAAGAGTTGGCCAATAGTAGCCCATCCGCAGCGCTTTGTGCCCTGTTCTTTTGTCTGCAAAGTGTCCCCCACAAGGCTCATCATGGAAATCTTTCAGTATGTGAAATATCTCATCTTCCCTTACACATCTCCTTATCTCAAGATCTGGCCCTGTGTAGAAGAGATGGTCGTTAAGCCAACAATACCTGGCACTTTGCTGTATGATTTTTCTCTTTTCTCATTTAGACATATGTGGCGGGATCTTTCCTGCAACCAAATAATTAGCGACATCTGCATACCAAGGGGAATGAGATAAAAGTGCGAATAGATGTTCATCTGGAAAAGAGTCCTCAACAGGAAAACTGTTATCACTGTTAGTGAAATGAGATAAAAAATCAGCAACAACATTTTCTTTCATAGGTTTATCTATAATGGTAATATCAAATTCCTGCAATAACAAGAGCCACCTAATCACTCTAGCATTGGTGACAGGTTTGTTCATTAAGTAATTAATGGCAGAGTGGTCAGTGTGCACAAATGTAGGATACCCAGTAATGTAATGTCGAAATTTATTGATAGAGTAGACAATAGCTAGGAATTATTTCTCGGTAACAGTATAATTAAGTTCAACAGGGGCTAAGTTTTTACTAACATAATAGATGGCATAAGGTACTTGACCATCCTGCTGTCCTAATACTCCTCCAATGGCGGTATCAGAGGCATCTGAAGCAATATGGAAGGGTAGGGTCCAATTAGGTCCCCTTAGGATAGGAGCTATGGACAGTTTTTCCTTAAGCTTATCAAACGCTGTTTGGAATGCTTCACTCCATACAAACTATGCATCCTTCGTTAACAGAGAGAATAAAGGAGATGCAAGTTTGGAGAAGTTTTCTATAAACCTTCGGTAATATCCAGCATGTCCCAGAAAAATTCGCACCTCTTTCTGAGTTGAAGGGGTAGGTAGATTTTTTATCACCTTGATTTTTGAAGGGTCCAACTGAATGCCATTGGAAAAGATGAAATGCCCTAATACCACCCCTTCACTCATCATCATGTGGCACTTTTTGGTGCTTAATGAGAGCTGAGTCTGTTCACAACGAACTAAAACCTTCTTTAAATTTTCCAGCACTTCCTCAAAATCCTTTCCATAGGGAGTAAAATCGTCCATAAATATTTCCATACTATCATTAACTAATTTAGAGAATATGCCAATTACAGCTCTTTGAAACATTGCCGGTGCGTTACATAAACCAAAGGGAAGCACTCTGTAGGAAAATGTTCCCCAGGGACAAATGAAGGTGGTCTTATCTTGGTCCTCAGGAGCAATCTGAATTTGATTGTACTCGCTGAACCCATCTAGGAAGGAGAAGAACTTCTTCCATGATAGGGTATCAAGTACTTGGTCAATAAAGGGAAAAGGGAAATGATCCTTTTGGGTGGCTTTGTTCAGTTCCCTATAATCAACACAGACCCTCCATTTACCATTTTTCTTGGGCACAATTACGAGTGGGGAAACCCACTCACTATCTGAAATAGGATATATAAATCCTGCTTCCAAAAGTTTCTGGATTTCTTCCTTCACTATATCCCTCAGATTAGGGTTCATGCATCGTTGGGGTTGACACACAGTTCGGGAGTCACTTTTAATATAAATATGATGGGTGCACAGATTAGAAGAAATACCCCTCATGTCTATATACTCCTAGGAGAACGCCCTCTTGTGTTCTTTCAAGAGACTGATCAGGCGCTTTTGTTCCTCTAAGGAGAGACTAGGATTGATATCCAAATTCCTTCCAGGCTCTACCTCAATAGGAATACTTTTTTAATTTTTCAAAACTGGGATTATGTTTGTGTCACCAACTAGTGCTTCTTCCGTAATATTTTCTTGTTCTTCCTTGCCCAAGGTAATGTTCAGGATTTGATAGACCTCTCTATCGACTAAAGTGGGTTCACTAATAAAATTACTAATAGCATCATATTCTGTTTCTTTTTTAAAAGTTAAGGCCTTCCCTATAGTTAGTAGTGGCTGAACATCCTCCTCCTCCTCCTCCTCCTGCTCTATCCAAAGGGAAGTTTCAGGCTCTAGACTTGGCCGAGCTAGAGGATAAAGGGTGAGGTTTTTAGTCTCCGTACATTCAGATATAGTCATGGACCCTGATCGACAGCTGATGCAAGCATCAACTATGGCCAACCAAGGCCTCCCCAGGATCAATGGGTGTCCTCCCAGCTGCGATTTTGGTTGTAATACCAAAAATTCAGCAGGGTACTCCCATGAATCTACTAAGATGACAAGGTCGTCCAAAATCCCTTCGGGTCTAATGGTGGATCTGTCCGCCAATTTTAAAAATGGTGGGGGTTGGTCTAATATTAGTGATCCCAAGCTTCTTTACAGTCTCCATGGTTATGACATTGATCGGTGCTCCTAAATCGACTAGCATGTTGGGTATCTGTGTCTGTCCTACCTATATAGTGATAGTAGGATTGCCAGCGTCGTCATACTTAGTCACAGGGATTTTTCCTGCTATCAAGGCAGATAAATTTCCTATGATGTGAACAATGGGAGGCTCTCTCGGTTTCCTTCCTGGTTTCTTAGTGCACAGGTCCCGAATGGTTCTAGTATAAATAGGTACGTCTTGAAGAGTTTCAAAAAGGGGGATCTTAACATATAGATTCTTTAACTCTCCTAGGAGGTTAAACTGAGGTTGCCCCCTTATTCTTGATAGCATTAGTCTCTCGAGGTATGGTGGTTGCCTTATCAGCTGGGTAGGATGCATATTGTCAGATTTATCATTTGATGTTTCAGCCATCCCATCTAAGGGATGCTCAGCATCTTCAATGATAGGAACTGTATCGGGTGGATGTTGTGAACTCCCTCCTTCTTTATGCACAGAAGGTGGAGCATCTTCTGTAATTATGGGTTCTACTATTTTCCCAGATTGTAAACGAATATCGTTACAAGGTACAAGGGAAAGAGAGTAGGTCAGCATGTTGACAGTCTCCAATTGATGGACTGCTTTATTATTCGGGTTAGGATTAGGTTGGGAAGGCAGCTGAGGTCGTATTGGTATATTAGGGACATAATTGTTCTGCAATGGCAGCTGCGACTGCTGAGGTGGGTATTGAGGATATTGAGGGTATTGAGGAGAATATGGTGATTATTGTGGTGGAGGTGGTAGAGGAAACTGGTTTCTGGGGTGGAAATTCCTCCATCCAGGAGACCACGACATAGGTTGATGTGGTGGTTGTGTCCAGGGACTCCATGAGTTGTAATTTTGCATTACAAGTTGGGAAGGATTCCACTGAGCATAATTTGGAAACAACTAAACTTTTAGGATTTTTGGTAGGTATTTTAACAACTGGAATAGGTTACGAGTTATCAGAACCTCCACCCATTGACATGGGATTACCTTCTATCGCTTTGGCACCTAAATCCTTCTATAGGACTGGTTGATTTCTGCTTGTTTCTTTAGGGATTGCACCATGATTTAACACAGAAGCTTAACAAAAAAATAATTTCCTTCTCTTCTGTCGAGATTTAGATATAGATTGAGGAAAAAATTCAGTATGCCCAGATCCATTCTCAATCAAGAATTGGTCTTAAATCATATCAATTCTAGACAATTGAAATAAACCATGATAAAATAAACTTTGATCTTGATTTTTATGGCGCTCTGAACAACATAAGACATATTTTCTAAGTTATTGAGCATAAAGCATGGTAAATTAAACTTAGACCCTTTATATTCCATCAAAATCCTTAAATGATAGTAATTTACATAGGAGAATCGATCATCACAGATTATATACCAAGAAACTTTCACCATTGGAGATTCAGGTATTTCGTAGGGAACACAAATTTATCATTGAAATATGCAGGTAAGGGGAGTAAAACTTGTTTCCATTTGGCCTTATTTATCTCTCCCATTTAAACAACTTCTCTCCCGTCTGTGAAAACTTTGTTGCTTTCGTTATGAAGTCCCCAGAGATAACCAAATGTAAATTTCGAATCTGTGCAACATTCTCCTTAAATGATAGGGAAAATTGGTGAGTTACCTCTACATTATGCCCATCAAATATTCTGAAGAATTATCCCCATCTAATTTTGTCAATTAACAGCGCAACCTCCAGTTCAATGTTGAGAAATTCACTACCAGCAAGCTCAAACCTACATAGAGGAGCCATCGGGACAATACTAAGATGATAATTAAGGTAAGGGTAATTATCAATGGAGACCACATACTAGATTAAGTTGTTTTCCTGTACAAACCCTAAATTCAATAACTCGCACATACAAAAAACTCGCCAATTCATTATATGGTATGATAACAATGGAAAATGATGATACAGAGAAAGAAATGATGGTGATGCAGAGTGCGAAATCATGACTTTGTACTAGCATTATAAACATAAATGACCCTTAAAATCTTCGTTGATAGAGTGAAATGACACGATTTGTACTTTGATCAAGAGGTGTCGAATGAATCACAATTCATGTTTTAATCCTAAGCTAGGATAGATACCACATTTTGTATTCATGTTTTTGATTTGCATGGATGTGATAATAGCTTGGGTATAATTCGAATGGGAGTTTGATCATTCATTTAGGAATAGTTTTTAGGGTTTTAATTCTTAGGCATAGTTTTAGGTTTTAATGTTTAGATATATATACTGAATCAAGATCATCAATACAAACAATATATAAAACATGAATTTAATCATTAATACTTTTACTATCATTACAAAACAAACTATTGAAGCCTTGATAACATTTGTAAGGATATCGTGTTAAAAAATGAAAAATCATAGAAGCCAATTGGATCTGATTGCAAGATAAGATTAGCAAGTTTTTGATCAGCTGAAAAACTAATCATATTTAAATAATATATATAACCAAAAGTTAATATGTGAGAATAAATAATTGATTATATATAAATTGGATTTATCAATTGATAAATATATCATAACTAATACCTTAATAGTCATGAAAACCTAAATTCTTGCGATGATTTTTACTTGAGTAAATGATGTTTCAAATTCAGAATACATTCAGAATCATAGATTCTGAAGGAAATCTTAATAATGTCTTCAATAATTTAATAAGAGAAAAGTTGATATCATTTTTTATTAACAAAAAACAAAATAAAAAATGGGAAAGTTGTAGGAAGCCAACACATCCCTCATGTCCACACTCTTCATTGATAGCCTTCATGATTCAAGGTTCGTAAGCCAAGATATGTTTTTTTGGGAAAATGCCTTGTGCGTTTTGACAGGTTATATGATATGCCCTTACTATGTAGAACATATTTAGATGAAAATTATAAAGAAGGATGGACTTGAAATCAAAGCAGGGTGGGAAAGTGTGCAAATTGTGGATGCTACTCTTTAGAAAGACAATAAATATTTAGAAGGTACAAATTTTTAAATGAGGAAGTTCCTTCAAAAGCAAGCATATTCTCCAAATAATCCCAAAAAAGGTCCAATGAATATTGCAACAACAACTATAGGAATAACATATATTCCATAAAGCTATTCAGGTTGGAATGGTAAGCTAAATATGGTTTTATTGTTTAATGATTTACGGTCCATCCTGCACATGTCTAGATTGATAGTTCGAGGAATGACTTTTGGCCAAATGTTTTAAGTGTTTTGGTTGGAGTTTTATTAATTGGGTTTTGATGCAGATTTATTTGGATCTATAAGAAAACAATGATAAGGGAAGGAAGTCTTTTCTCATGATCAAGACATACCAGATGCTTTGAAGCAAAGTCACGTTGGACAGCTTATTGAGTTTAAGATACTTCTTAAACAGTGAATTCCTCATTTGATTTTAAAAAATGATGACATACTTGGCTACAACAATGGATATGAATTGTCCAAGATTCCTTAGAAGTATGGAAAGTGTCCCAGGGACAAATGGCTAACGTTGATTGTCATGTGTTTTGTTCACTGGGTTTTGATGCAATCTTATTTGGTATCATGACAGTGAAACTAAGAATGCTTGACAAATCTCTAAGCAAATTATGATAAGGGCAGACACTATTTTTCTCATGACCAAGACATATCAAATGCTTTGAATGGAATTTCTATACTTCTTATTGAGGTTAAACAATGATGAAACACTTGGATGAAACAATTGAGATCATGTCTCTAAGATTCCTTAACAGTGTGGAGAGTGGAAGTTGGGAAGATGTCTATTGTTTATTCTATAGTTGTTTTGTTAACTAAAATTTGATGAAAACTTATTTGGTAAAGTAAGGGATTCCCCATTAGACCCAAAAAATAAATGTTTCTAGTTCCATTTTTCAAAAGATGGAAAGCATGTTGATATTTAGGACTTGAATTCAACAAATTGTTGACTTCTTAATCAAGTAGGTAGGAATTGAAGAGTTTTTTTTTTATATAGCAGGTGGAATATGAACAATTTCCAACGTGCATGCAAATGGGGATATTATTTTATTAGTTGGGTTTTAATGAATAATTACTTTGTGATCTTAGTGTCGATTTCGTATTTTCCCAAAAACATCTTTCATGCTGATTTAGTGGGTAAAAACATGGCAACCTAGGTGATTTTCGATTTTATAGGCTTCAAGGTCCGTCTTGCACACAGATGCATTGGAAAGCCAACAAATGGATTTTATGGCAGCTGTCTTGTGTATTTTTTCATGGTTATATGAGATGTCCTCACTACGTAGAACATATTTGGAAGAAAGTTATAAACAAGAATGGACTTGAAATCAGAGGAACCCGGTTTCTCGTTGCTCCATCAAATGGCATTTGGACACGTGTCTGGGTGATTGGCGAATGGTGGTTGGATAGGTGTCTCATGTGTTTGGACAGGTGTTTTGTTAAATATTGTAAATAAGTAGGCTTATTACCTTCGTTTACTACTTGAGGGTCCATCTTGCGCATGTTTGGTTAGTTGGATAGGTGTATTGCATGTTTTGACCGGGGTTCTATTAATTGAGTTTTGATTCCTTCCTATTATGTTAGTGGGTAAATATACTCAAGAAGACCCAAGATAGATCTCCCCAGTCCTAGTGGATCTAGAAAAAATCAAGTACATAATACATCCTACTTTCCTAAATCAATGAAGATACAGGATGAAGAGATGAGTACCTTTCCTCAGATAGATAAGTCTTCTCCTCCCTATTACTCCAAGCTCCAGGCCTTCATATCTCCAACTGCAAAACCTTATGAAAGAGATAGAGTAAGAAAAGGGTTAAAGCATACATAGATATAAGCTAATATAAGCTAATCGTTAAGGAAGAAATCTCTAAATATCATTAACACGATAACATTTATGGAAAGAGATTTGTATTACCGCAACCAAGGAGATACATATAATTACATAAGGAAAGAACATCATATCCTATCCTTAACGCTACAATATTCCATCCAACAATCCAAGCCAAGCATCCAAAAGATGATCATAGCCTCCCAAAGGGTGGTATTTTTCCTCCCAAAGGATGATATGGATCACCTATAATTTCACTAGCATAAGAGTACCATAGTCCTTCCTCCATTCACAATGGAGAGAGGGTTCAGTTTATAAGGCCAAAGGGATAGATTAGGTTGATTATTAGGAGGATGGGTCTAAGGGATCTTTCCCATAGGTTAGGGAACCGAATAGCACCTCACCTAGAAAATAGGGATGATCCTTCACCTCATCCACCTTCGAGAAGGGCCTCAAAACATCTCTTTTTTCCCTCTAAACATCACCGTCGCGGCTTGCTATAGGAGACAAAGTGCCAAAGAGGGGCTAGCACACCTTGCATGAGGAGAAAGACTACCACTAAAACACCTTGCATGAAGGGAAAGAGTGTCGGTGCACCTTTCCTTATGAGTAAGAGCGCGAACCCTCCTAAAGGAGGAAAAAGAGTTAGGGGAAACTTCAAACTCAACACACTTTAGCTAGGGAAAAATCAAGGATTAGGCATAAGGTTGACACATGGATATAGATGACAAGATTTCGACGTAACAAAATTCCCCCCAGGTCATGAATTTAGAGGAATGCGATAGGTGAATTCTTTGTGAAGTGAACAAATTGAAGGCAGGAATGTTTGTTGGAAGCTGCTATAATACCACTGACTCAAATATCATATGACTTATAATCATGGTTGCTGACCAATACAATGCAGATCCATGGTAGTAGAGACCAACTGGACACAATCATGGCTACTAAACACAAGCATAGATCCATGATGAGAGGATAACACAACCACTACCAATACAAAGTGGATCCATGTAATATGACTCAAAAAAATCCATTGCAACCTCAGGAGAAATATTAGATAACCCAGGGTCTTCAAGTCAAACATGCAATGATACGAATCTAACCATGTGATTACAATGTCTTGATGTCGAACAAAGGTAGAAACCACTTTCTTACAAGTCATTAATGTAAATTGTTAACAAGTGCAAGGGAAATCACCATTGATGTCAATGATTCCCAAGGTATCTCATCACATTCCTTCGAGTGTGAATAGAGGACTTAGAGTTCAACACTTGGTAGAATCTTTCAATCAAGTGTCAATGATGTGAAATCATGTTGAATGCGAGGCAACCTTCCATTAAGGCATGCAGGACCAAGGTACTTGTCTTGGTTTCTAAGTCGAATCCATGGATGAGGCGTTGAAGTTGACAAGAATAGACTCGTTGAAGGAGGGCCATGATGAATCCCCCATCATCGAAACAAAAAACGTTCATATATGTTTTATATCAAACTGGACAATAGAGTGATGTACGAAATTGACTCAGAGATGAAAAACATGATAGAAGGTAAACTGACTACAGACAGTGAACAGATTACCAAAAATCTCTTGAACATGAGCATGGCATGACTTGGAAGTATTGATACGAGAATTAAACCAATCCCCCCAATGAAACTAATGACAGGAATATTCTTAGAAAACTCAAATGAGTAAGAAGACTCAAGGAACTATCAGGACTCAAAGACAAACAGATTACCCAGGTACTAAAATGCATATGCAATTGAGTGCCATGTTCAAGAGTAACTATGTACTATCATAAATACAAAAAAAATACTCTTTCCTTAATTTCCCCATCACAAAGGATGAGTACCTATTTTCATTTTTACGAGTTCAAATAGGGTAACAAACACTCGTTACAGCTCATCAAGTGATGAGTCCTGTCCCATACTTTTGACGAACCTGATAAAGGAGGGGTTTGTTCCCAGAAAGGGTCCTTCATCGTTTGATTTTAGGAGTCCGATGAAATCAAAGTCATTCATCGTTTCATGTTTAGAGAGTGTGAAATGACTAAGAAGACTCCAGAATCAAATTTTTCATAAATTTAGTCATCGAGGCCTGAAAAACTATAAAATCATTGTCAGGATCACTCTTCCTGTCATGATTGGTTGAAGTATACATTTTTCGCAAGTAGTCCCCCCTGGTCCAAAAAGGGGGTAAACTATCACCATGAATATGACTCTTCAGGTCCTTTTACAAGCGTGAATAAGACAAGGTCACTCAACAATCTTTTCACATTTTAAGAGTCCAAAAAATGCTTAAAGATGACCCTATTAGGGTTCTTTTTTCATAACCAAATTTTAACGAGTCTGAAAAATAGTAAAAGTAAACTCACTACCTCTTACTTAAGTTTTTAATTAGCACATTGAAGGTATAAAAGGCACTTGAAAACTTTTTCATGTTTGAATCTAGAGCACAAAAAAGCGATAGAGTAAGCTCAAACCAGTTTTCATGTTTAACCAGAGCACAAAAAATGAAAAGTAAGCTCAACACCATCTTTCTTTTTGCAATGAGCTCAAATATTGGTTGAAAGAATGCTCAGGGTACCTAGTTCATTTTTTAATGAGCTTGGAATAGAATAAGAACAATTGTCTAAGTGTTTTTCATGGTTTAGCGAGCTCGAAACTTAAAATAAAGTATGCTCAAAATGACTCCCATTGACGGGTGATTTCCGGACATGATGTCCAGTGGTTGGTACTTTCCCCCGATATAATTGTCAAGTAACCTAATTTCAACATCAAGAGGTATGGTACATCCCCCAAATCACATGAAAGGAGGTTGACACGAAAAAGGATCTCTTCTCAAAATGATGTGTTTCATTTTTAAACAAGCTTGAAACAAAGAATAACTATGCTTGTGGGTATCCATTTCATTTTTTAACGATCTTGACACGGAATAGGAACTATGCTCAGAGTTAGTTTTTTTTTTAATGAGCTTGAAACAAAGAGTAAACACTACTCAAGGTGACCTATTTCATTTTTACACAAGCTTGAAACATAAAATAACTATGCTTTTGGGGACCTGTTTCATTTTTACACAAGCTTGAAATAGAGAATAAATATGCTTGAGGACACCTGTTTCATTTTTTAACGATCTTGACACATAATGGGAAATATCCTCACAAGCATCTGTTTCATTTTTTAATGAGCTTTACATAGAATAGGAACTATGCTCATAGGCATCTATTTCATTTTTTAACGAGCTTGACATAGTATGGAGACTATGTTCAAAATGACCTATTTCATTTTTTAATGAGATCGACATAGAATGGGAACTATGCTCACAGGAATCTATTCCATTTTTTAACGATCTTGATATAGAATGGAAACTATGCTCATAGGAAGTTCTAAGCCAACATGATGTTTAGAGGTTGGTGGGTTTCCCCCTTACAGGAGACATGCCCTCATAGCTTCCTCATGAGGAGAAGAAGCTATGATTTTCAAACGACTGAACTTCGTCATGATGTTTAGAGCTAAGAGACATGACAAGTGAAGGAGAAATAACTACAAGAACATGTGGGACAATCAAGGAAGTTTGATGACTAGGAGTCATAAGATGATTGGGTCTAATGAAGGAAATATGATCAATGGTCACAATATTCCCATCATGGGTAAAAATACATCAATCAAAAGAGTATGGACACTACAACATTCATGGTGTAAACATAATCTCACCTAAGGATCAGATTAAAATATAAGGGACCTTGGAATACCATAACATCGATGCAGATAGTTTCCCCCCCTAAAGTGATGGGAAAAGGAGGAAGGATCCCTAAAGGCACAGTAGGTCTTCTATTAAAATCCATTATCTGATTAGTGGTTAGCAGAAGCAAAGGAGAACCTATGGCTTTCCAACCAGTTGAGGATAGAATACTAACAAAAATCCCTTCATCAACAATAGCGCGAAGCATATTGTTAACGGTAACTTGCACATATATCTAGAAAGGAACACTCGAATGGAGACAAGATTCTGTTAATTTACTCTATTCAATCAAAATAACCTCATTACTTGGAGAGGGCTCTGTCGAAGGAGACAAAATTTACTATTTCATAGAATACTCATAACTAACTATGAAAAACTTCAACAGGTTTCAGTTCACTCTCAACTAAAAGAGAGGGAGAAGACGAAGATTGTGTCGAAGAGACTAATTCAGTCTCAACACCTTCTAATGAGAGAGTGGGATCGGGTGGAGATGACATCGAATACACCACTTTAAATTCACTCTCCAAAGGAAGAGAGGGACTAACTATCTATTCTTCACTCTCTAAAGAAAGAATGGGATCGAATAAGGATGGAATTGGATCGACCACTTATTCAACCAATGGGATGTCAAGAGACAACTTACGATAACCTGCAGGAAGTTTTTTTTTAGGAACAATGATATCTTCCAACAACTTAGAATATTCATCCATAAGAGGACAAATGTAAGTAAGGTGCATTTCCTTACATATCAAGAAAGGATGTTTGACCTTTTCTTTTTGAATCCTAACCATAGAGTCACTAGTTGGAAAGGTATCATCAGTGTGAAGACCAGAGGATGATGACATTGGATGTTGGGAAGCCTCATACCACACTTATAAAACCCAGGATAGACCATGACAATATTTCAGAATATGTTCACCCTTGCAAAGTCTACAAGGGAACTTAGTCTTACGAGGTGTTCTTGTGCGAAAATCAATACTCTCAACACTATTACTAGTGGCTGATGTGTTTCCAACATGACGATCAAAGGTTAGAGATGTGACCTTCTTCTTAATTTTGTTCTTCTTATCATTCCTTTTCATCTTCTTCTTATCCTCCCATTTACTAACATCATAGTTTTCAACAGGTGAAGAGGAATAAAGGGAAGTCGATTCAACATTCAAGGAAGAAGGAAAAGGGTTAACATGAGGTCGATTCTCATGCGGTGAAGGACCTTGATCCAACACAAAACATGCATTTGGTATAACACGATTGGATAATAACCACACATGAAATCCTATATTAAATATGGGAAGACTCAAAGTGGCCATGAAGGGAGGACCAAAAACTCCACAAGGGGGAGAAACAAAATAAATACCTTGAAAAGGGGTCTCATGAATGGTGGTCTCAGGAGAGTCTCCCATATCTGAACTCTCTAGATTATTTGAAGTACCACACAAATTAAACACTACTCAAGTTTATAAGAAACAATAAAACAATATGAATAGGAGTGGATCAAAATTCACAATCCTCACAGGCTTATCAAGGCTTCACAACTCGTTATATACCGCAGGTTCCAATAGTAAAACATGACAAGGAGGATTGGGATCATACCCTTTCTTGAATACCCAACTACCTAGATGAAACATGCGTATTAATCTCCATGAGTGTTGTTCTCAATGTATTGTGATGCCAAGATGGCCAAAAGGTTAACTCAATTGGTCACAGGATTCCTAGAGGGGTCTCCCAATATACACTAAGTACGGGGGAGATCGACTTTGCAGTGGTGTTGTCTAATGCACAACTGCTCGACAGGAGCCTTCCGATATATTACCGAGTATGTGAAGTAATTTTCTATACACCTAAAGGTATGTGAAAATCTATTTGATATACCATTTAGTACATGGAAGAACTATAAGAACTCAGGATGCAGTGCAGGCTCACAACAATAGTTACCACACTTAAAGACATTGAAACACATCTCTAACTTACACACAGTTACTAAATTATTAACCCTAAGCTATAGTTAATTTTATCTTATGTGATTAAGTGGATGCATGAGGTGTAGACAAGAAGTGTAAAAAGAATGCAAATACTAGATACATGATGATGCAGATTTATCTTTCGATGAAAGCTACCTAAGATAGGAAAAGAGCTTTTCTGTTAAAGAAGACAGAAATCAGATATCTAAACAAATGAAGTTATAATCAAATCCAACTATGAAGCTTTAAATACCAACATCAATCACAATTCTTGTAAAGACCCATAAATTATCAGCTGAGCTATGTTGATTTTCTTTTCAAACCAACATGAATTTGAATAGTAAGGAAAATAAAAATTCCTTCCTAGAGTGCAACAATTCTAACTTTCTGCAATAGAAGTTCAAAAAGCACAAATGGAATCAAACATGCAAAAAATATCAACAATGTATGAAACAAAGTAGGGAAGCACTTCGATTTTCAAATGCATGTATCAAAATGAAACTTGATAATTAAACTCTTTTCAGATATACAAACACAAAATGAGAGAATGTCTATAGCACTCCATTCATTCAGAAATCAAAAGGAAGATGACTAAAATCCAAACAACTCCAGAAGTTCCACCAGCATAAGAGTACCATAGTCCTTCCTCCCTTCACAATGGAGAGAGGGTTCAATTTATAATTCTAAATGGATAGAGTAGGTTGAGTATTAGGAGGAGGAGTCTAAGGGATATTCCCCATACCTTAGGGAACCGAATGCCACCTCACCTATAAGATAGGGATCATCCTCCACCTCATCCACCTTCGAGAAGGGCCTCAAAACTTCTATTTTTTCCCTCAAAACATCATTGGAACAACTTATTGTATGAGATAGAGCACTAGAATGGGATGGTGCACCTTGCATGAGGCGAAAGAGTGCTAATAATGCATCTTGCATGAAGGGAAAGAGTGTTGGTGCACCTTTCCTTATGAGTAAGAGTGGAAACCCTCATAGAGGAGGAAAAAGAGCTAGGGGAAACTTCAAACTCAACACACTTTTTCAAGGGAAACTTTAGGGATTAGGAATAAGGTTGACACATGGATCAAGATGACAAGATTTCGGTGCAATATATTACCTTTGTTTGTTACTTGAGGATTCAGCATATACATGTTCGGCCAGTTGTACAGGTGTCTCAAGTGGTTTGACAAGGGTTGTTTCTAATTTCATTTGTCAAAACATGAAAAGCATGTTGATATTTAGGACTTGAAGTCAACAAATTGTTGACTTCCTAAGAAAGTAGCTAGGACTTGAAGAGCTTGACTTTTTTTTTATAGAACAAGAAATATGAACAATTTGCAATGTAAATGAAAAATGGGAGATTCTTTTGTTAGTTGGGTTTTGATACTGCATTACTTTGTGCTATCAACGTGGTTTTCCTGTTTTCCCCAAAACAAATCTGCCACTAATTTCATTAGTCAACACATTGCAATCATGTTGATATTAGGAATGCATAAAGCTAGATTGATAATCAGGCATGCATAAATCGATATTGGAAGCCCTATCTCATATCAACTTGTTTTGATGCACACATGATGCAATTCTATAATTGAGAATATGTGTTTCATGGATGGAGCATGTTTTGGATGCAGAAAAAACTTTTGCAAACCGAGTCTTTTCTAATGAAAATGAACATTGTCACCAAGGTGATAGAACACAATTTTATGTGCAATAATGTTTACAAATCTATTTCTAATTTCATTAGTCAAAACATGGAAAGCATGTTGAAATTTACTTTTAAAGGTTTCCACAATCACGCATGCAAAAATATGGCTTGACAAACCCATCTCATATCAACTTGTTTTAATGCATAACTAATGCAATCCTATAATTGATAAAATGGCTTGCATGGATGGACGATGTTTTGGATGCAGAAGCAAGTTTTGTAGACCCGGTGTTTGCTAATGAAAATGAATAGTGAACACAAGGTGATAGAACACAATTTTAAGTGCAATAATGTTTAGGAGACCTTGAAGAAAGGGATGTATGATATTAAGGCAGTGTTGGATGAGTACAAATTGTCCTCTGTTGTAAAGCGGTGAATAGAGATCTAATATGGATATTCATGGATTTTCTAACAAGATTAATCAGTCCCATATGTCTAAATTACACATAACATGTTCGGAATGAAGTTATGAATGATATTTTTGTAGTCAAAGAAGATTGGGAAAATGGGCATATGTCCAAGCTAACTCTTAAGTGAGAAAATATATATTTATAAAGTATGCTAATAAAATTTGTAGGAATTAGATTCAGTCAACTGAATATTTGTGTATGGAATTTCTTCCAAGTAGCAAAAAACATTGCTGGCTTAGAATTTTCCTAGTAGGATATCATATTTGAAATATTCAATATCCCAATATTGGTTTATGGAACTACTTTCAAGTAGCCAAAAGCATCAACATTATATGGATAGTTCCAGAAGCTTCAACAACAATTGCAATAATAATTGAAGAGATTAAGCCAACTATAGGATTAATCTATATTCTAGAAAAATAGAGTTTCCCCTGGTAGACTAAATACCACATTTCATAACTACTCATACCCATTCAAAAACAAAATTTATAAGTAGTTTGCAAAATGAAACTATCTATTTGATAGTAAGCATATAGTAATTCACACCACCAATCATTTTACTGTCAAATGTATGCAAGATAATGTATATTTGTTTTAAAATAATTACAGATATTGTATAAATCATAGTTGTGTACTTGTAATTAAATACTAAGAAAAAAAACTTCAAGACTAAAATTCCCATTGCAAAAAAAAAAACTCAATTCAAAGCCAGAGAAATAGAAAGCAAATATTTTGCTAGCAAAAGGAATGTCGAAAATAGTTAACCATGTTGAAGTAATACCTGCGAATTCAACCAAGTGGAAAAAAATCAGTTGCAAAACCTCTGGTCTAAACAAAGACCAACAAAAGAAACACAAGAAAACAAAACCAAAATAGTAGCAAATATTGGTTACGTGAGGCTTTGTATAAATGATGCAAAGAAAAAGGGGTGCAGCACCAAACCCGGTGAAGTGAAGATTCTGACAAGATATTCCAAATCCTCATAAGATAAGCTGCAATTAAGAAAGAGGCTCGTGTCTAAACGAAACGAACAGCCTTCTTACATTGATGGAGAAAAAATGCATTGATGGAGGATTGATGGAGAGAATTGATCTCGATGAAGGGACATTAGCAGTTTGTTTTTCATTGACCCGATCAACCCCGCAAAACCTGAGTGTAAACACAAGGCACTTGGATGAAAATCCCTCAGCATGAAACCTTTGCAATGGGTATGTCCAATTCACAAACAAATGAGTATGCCCGATTTGTAGAGAACCAAAAACATTCCAACTGTGCAATTAAAGTGGGAAGAATGTTGTAGGAAGGATACCGATAGGAAAAATAGGGTTGTCAATCCAGGTGTGCACTAAAATATGAAATTGACCACCAAACGTTGTTATACACCAGAATGGCACCTCTCCGTCCGAGTTCCGACTTTCCTTATGTCGGCATGCAAAAGGACACTTATGGATTGAGGTTTGCCTAGAATACTATAGCTTGGATTTTATGGAATACATTTCTGCCTTCATCTCTTCCTGTGACCACTTTTCCATGATTTCGTCGCATGTCGGCACTTCATGAAAGTCACTGAAAAAAAACCTATATTGGAGGACCCATATCGTGAGTTTTGTAACTCCGTTTGACCTCATTTCTATACCGTTGGAAAGGTATTTCAGTTAGCTAAAACTTTCCAGAAGACACCAAAGTCTGAAAATGCCCAGAAATACCTTAAAAATGCGTTTTTTTGTGTATGCGCAACTCTCCTTATGTGCAACCCGCGCATCATGCACGACTCTTGTGTTTTGCAAGTCGCGCATGTATATATTCACGGGTTGCTCTTGTGTAAACTTGCGTATCATGCGCGGGTTGTCCTCCTTCAGAGTCGCACATCTGTTTCTCAACATTAAAACATAAAAACACGCCTTTTGAG
>LPNX010150111.1:167107-201554 GCA_001517045.1 Pseudotsuga menziesii
CACTCTAGAGTCTCTCAACAGCCAGCCTCTCTTAATGAGGTTGGAGCCAGTCACCCAGCCTCTGTTGTTCACGCTGGGGGCAAACTCTTAGCCTCTGCAGGCCATGCTAAGAGAAAACAGTCAGCCACTGCTAGTCATGCTAATTCCGTTGAGAAAACTGGTCATCCGAAGCATCATCTTAAGTTCCCTTGTGTGTTATGCCAGGGAGATCATCTTACTCATCTGTGCCCTGCTATCCCAGAGGTGCGAAGAGTGTGGTCCAAGACTCATGGATTTTCTTTTGAACACCCTATAGTTTCTCAACAGCCTATTCAACCTTTGGTTGATCAAGTGGTCGAACAAATCTCAGATTTGTTCGATCCCACTCTTCTTTTGGAGAGTGATCCTATTGTGATTGCACCAATGTCATCTTTGGTCAATCCCACTCTCCTTTCGGAGAGTGATCCTAATGTGATTGCACCAATGTCATCTTTGGTCAATCCCACTCTCCCTTCGGAGAGTGACTTTCACCAAGTGGTTGAATTGATTCCAGTATCGATCAATCCCACTCTTCCTTTGGAGAGTGATGTGTCTACTAGTCACATTCTCTTCACTGCCAGTTCAGATCTTACTAAACAAGGGGGCACTGAACTTGTTTCGGATCAACCCCCACCAAGCCCTTGGATTGCTTCCTTTGATTGGGATAGCCTAGTTGAGCCGCGCCTTCCTTCCCATGCACCTTTCCAAATAAAGGTCAAAGTTGAACCCTATACAATTGCTCGTTGCATTGTTGATGAAGGAGCCTCAGTTAGTATTTTGTCTGCTCGTGCTTGGCGAGGTATGGGATCTCCCAGCCTTGTGTCGACTGCTAGTCAGTTACTGGCTTTTGATAGAAGAACTTGTGTAGCCTTGGGAATTCTTGCTCAGACTCCTATTACTTTGGGTGGGAAGACCGTCTTAGTTGACTTCATGGTAATAGATGACCCATTGGACTTTAATATGCTCCTTGGACGTGATTATGTCTATGCCATGCAAGCTGTGGTGTCAACATTCTTTCGTGTGATGTACTTTAATCATGGCGAAGAAATTGTCACTATCTATCAGTTGGATTTTCTTGATCCGTCTCCTGACCCAACTAGAGACCAAGTTTTTCCTTTGTTGATTCCCAGTGTTTCTGTAGACACTACCCCGCCACAGGTGAACTATGTGGCTTCTTGTCATTTGTGTTCAATTGCTACTGAGAGGCAGCCTCTGTTTTCATGCTTACCTTCTTGGGACTTGGTCCCAGCAGTTGATCGGGTGAGTCATCCTATACAGATTGTAGAGCCTTCTCTCCACTCTGTCCATCCAGTTGAAAGTTCAGATATGTGTCCTATCTCGGATGATTTCCTCCTTTCGGATGAAGTCTTCCTGGAATATTTGATACAATCTGACCTTCTTTTTCAGTTGTGATTAAGTCTAACCCTAATTTGCTTAGTAAGCCTTCCATTTTTCTTATGTTGGTTTTTGTTGAGTCTTTTGATTCTTCATTTGAAAAGCAAGTCAGTGATCCTGATGAGTTTGATTTTTTCTTATGAATTTCTCAGCTCCTGTGATTTTGAGTTTGTTCCTGCAGACTCTATCTCCCTTGTTGATTTTCGCTTCTCTTCTGAGGTTGATCTTTTTGATTATAAACCCTCGAGCCTTGGTCCTATAGGATCTTCTTCGGTTGATTCTGCCTTGACTTTGCCTTTTGTAGAAGATAGCAAAGTCACAAGTGTTTCTGCCAAAGTGACCCGCATCGGATTTTTTCTTCTGATGTTGTTGTTTCTTGGAGACAGGATTATTAGTTGGATTCACAACTGTTTATGGGCCTCACCTTGTTGTTCAAGCTGTAATTGCATTTGCATGTGCCCTGCTCACGCTTATGAGCCTGATGCCGGCTTCCACGCTTTTAGCTCGTTGTATAAACCCTCATCTTTGTTCTCATCGCCGCTAAGCCTTGTATCATTTTGCCTTTGCAACTTGACACCCTTTACCCCGAGGAGACCTTCCCCGAGTGTCCTTATCTTGCTCGCTTTCCTTGCATTATGCATAGGTTTGTTCCTTGCGCTTGGAACTAGTTTCGCCTGCTTATGACACTCGTCTCCTCGCATTTAGAGCATTCTTTCTGCTCTCCTTCGAGCTCGTTAAAAACAGTAAGGAGGCCGCGAGTTGACTTTTCCGGACTCGTCAAAACTTCATGGGAAAGATTATGAGTTTCTTTAGGCCCAAGTCTGACTCCTCAAAATAGACTTGACTGCCGAGTAAACTTGTCCATTCAGGCTCGTTAAGAATATGTGAATGGGCATCCACATTGGTGGTAGGTTATCTCTTTCTCGGACCATGTGGAATAATACGAGAAAGGATCGCTCTCTTTTCTACTGAATTGAGAAGAGTATTCTCAGGCATAGGTTTATCTCTTTTCCGGACCCGAGGGACTAAACTTACGGAAAAGGAACCCCGGTATGAGCTTAGTTTTCTCTTTTCCGTGCTCTGGACCAAAACATGAAAAAGATTCCGAGTGTACTTTATGTCTTTGTCATGCTCGTTAAACCCTAAAGAACAAAGCATCGATTTTATTGTTGTAAGACCCATTTCTCGTACTCAAATGGATCTTTCCAAGTGATCTTTCCTTCCTTCACACTCGTAAAACTCAGGCTTTATATGTTGCTTTTGAAGGAGCGTTGGGTAGGTGGTAATTTAACCTTTTTCGGACCTTCCCGACTAATTACGAAAAAGGTGCGCCTTTTCTTCTTCGGAACTTAAGAGAGTTCTTCTTTGGTTTGTTTTATACTTTTTCGGCCTTAGGAGACTAAATTGTACGAAAAAGGACCCCCCTGGAGTCTTCTTCGGAGTTTTCAGACTCTCTAAACTATGAAAACACCGTCGAGCATGAACTAGTTCGGGCTCGTAAAATCCACGAATTAGTGCCTTATCAAGCATTCTTCTCTCTTTTCTTCGAGCTTGTCAAAAAATGAAGATGGTCCCAAGTTTGCTTTCTTGGACTCGTTAAACCTTTACAAGAAAGAAGGGAAGGGGAAGGTTTATTTTCCATATCTTTTTATATCATGGCAGCAAGTCTTGTTTCCTTGAACAAAGCACTAGTTTTGAGTCTCTCAACAGTTGGGTCCTAGTATTTTGACCTTATCCCGATTCAGAGTTTCTTACTCCTCCAGTTGGTATTTTTCCAATTCTATGGGGAATCTGTCAATGTCTCCTACATTGCAGATTTGTTTCGTTGGTCTTATTTTGTGTCAAAAGCTGCTTAAGTCACTTTTGTGTCGTGCTCATTGTTCAAGGATTAAACCTTTGTCGGCCATTCTGCAGTTTCCTTGACCTTTTGTGTCGGCCATTCCCTGGTATCCGTTCATTACATTATGTCTTCAGTGGTCCTTTTTGTGAAAATTCAGTACCAATTCCAGATCCAATTAGTCTTCGACTTACCTCGTGTTGGATGATGAAGGATTCCTTAATGCCTTCCTTCCAACGGATCTCTTCCTATTGACTGCAACACATCTTGCTCTGGGAATGAGATTTAGAGTTTTATGACAGTACCTTGGGAATTGTTGTCCTCAATGGCAATTTCCCTCGTTATTGGGTAGTGGGGATAACCTTAATGTCTCCTACTCAATGGATTCTTCAAGTGTTCGACTTCAATTCCTTGTAATCACACTTGTTAGAATGTACTAGGTACCTTGGGAACCATTTTCATTAATGGTGGTTTCCCTCGCGTTTGTTAACGGTTTTCATTATTGACCGGTAATCAAACGGCTTCCTCCATGTTCGACTTCAGCTCCTTTATTCGCATGGTTAATATTCATACCTTTTTTGGGCGGTTTGGATTGAAGACCTTGGGGCTGCCAGTAGCATTGTCCTCTTTTGCTATTGCCCAAGTTGCGCAAGACCTTGTTATGCTTTATATGACATTTTGCTGAGACATAGATCCACCTTGTATTTTTGTGGCTATGATCGATTGTCGAGTATGGATCCACCTTGTTCATTTGTGGCCATGAATCCTTTAGATTTGATATGGCACATTTTTGCATATTGAGCGACCATTATAGTTTCATCAGTTATACATATGTTGGATCCGCCTGTATCTTTATGGCGATGTTTTGTATATGGACGTGTATGTACCAGAGATCAGTTTTCTGACATTTATCTCTCTTACAGGTACCTTCACTCGAGCCTTTCGATCTTGGTTTCTCTGCTCTCTCCATATTCAACTCTTTCCTTTATAATGTATTTCGGCTATCGTCTTCCCCTCTAACCTCATACATTAGGGGGCATCTGTTATACACCAGAATGGCACCTCTCCGTCCGAGTGCCGACTTTCCTTATGTCGGCATGAAAAAGGACACTTATGGATTGAGGTTTTCCTAGAATACTATAGCTTGGATTTTATGGAATACATTTCTGCCTTCATCTCTTCCTGTGAGCACTTTTCCATGATTTCGTCGCATGTCGGCACTTCATGAAAGTCACTGAAAAAAAACCTATATTGGAGGACCCATATCTTGAGTTCTGTAACTCCGTTTGACCTCATTTCTACACCGTTGGAAAGGTATTTCAGTTAGCTAAAACTTTCCGGAAGACACCAAAGTCTGAAAATGCCCAAAAATACCTTAAAAATTCGTCTTTTGTGTATGATCGACTCTCCTTATGTGCAACCCGCGCATCATGCGCGACTCTTGTGTTTTGCAAGTCGTGCATGCATATATTCGCGGGTTGCTCTTGTGTAAACTTGCGTATCATGCACGGGTTGTCCTCCTTCAGAGTCGCGCATCTGTTTCTCAACATTAAAACATAAAAACACGCCTTTTGAGTTAGTTTGGGTAGTTATACAACTGACTCCTTCAGTTGTAACCACTTTGGCTTCGCCCCTAACTCTTCTTCATCATATAAATAGAGGTAGGGAGGTCCATGAGAGGGGACTTGGAATTTATGCATTGTTATGCTGGAGGAATCGGGACTCTCTTTGCCCACACCTTTGCCCTGGAGGTCTTCCCCTTGTGTTGCAGAGATTGGAGGCTGGGTTCTTTGGAGAAGAGAAGCAGCAGATCCAGATCAAGGTTTCGTGAGGTGCCAAATTGAAGAGAAGGTATATTTGTACTTGTTTTCAAGATTAATAAAGATGTGATGTCCTTCTTCTTCCCAAATCATTGTTCAATGTGTGATTGAATCTCTGTTTCTGATCATATGATGATGTTATTCAGATCATTTGTTTATGCTTATTTGATTATCATTGTCTTATATGTGGTCATAATGGTTTAAGGAAGGTATAACTTGTTTTGCAGGTCTCTCGGAGCGAGAGGAGCAAGAAGAGGATTGAAGAGAAAGCTTGGACCAGCTTTCAGTTTATCAGGTGTGGATCTTTCTCATCTCTGAAACTTGCTGTTATATGCTTGCTGAACATTGTGCATCTCTCTTTCAACCCCAGTACGTTGATGGCCTCTTAAACCCTAGCCATAGGACACTTTCCTTTACAACAAACGTGGACGCAAACAATTTATTAGGAGATAAGGTTATCAATCCAGTTGTGCGTAGGACCGACCATTGAGAGCCACACTCAAAACACCAGTCAAAACAGACAATGCACTTGTCCAAAACCCATTTCCCCTCCTGTCAATCCTGAATCCTAAAGGCTATCAGTTTGACTGTGATGGACTGTGAAACAACAAATGGGAAAACCACACTAAGTTTCCCAAATATGGATGAATCAAAATCCAGGTAACATAATTGTTGTCAAAATACTTGAGACACCTGTCCAACTGCCATAACATGCACAAGACAAACTCTCAAGCAACAAATAGAGGTTATGAAGTAAGCCTGCTTCAAAACCCAACTAACAAAACCCCTATCAAAACATGCTAGAAACCTTTCTAACTTCCGGAACACACACAGGACCGACCCTCAAGCAACAAGAGAAGGTAATAAGTAGGCATCGAAACCCAGTTAACAAAACCCCTGTCAAAACATGCAATACACCTATCCAACTGACTGAACACATGCATGATAGACCCTCAAGAGGAAAATGGAGGTAATAAACCCGGATTAAAACCTAGTTAACAACAACGCCTATCAAACCACGCAAGACACATGTCCAACTTCCTGAACACGTGTAGGATGAACCCTCAGGAAATGAATCGAGGTAAAAAGTAGGAATCAAAATTTAGTTAGAATAACCCTTGTTAAAATATTCAATACACTTTTTTAGCTACTCGAGCACGTGCAATACGGACCCTCAAGTAGCAAACCCAACCTGTGAGACTTGTTCAATCACCATTTACCAATCACCAAGACACGTGTCCAGATGCAATTTTATGGAGTGACGAGGAATCTAGAGACTACCATCTCCATCTTTTTACGCCTTCAACGTAAAAAAAGGTATAAGTGAATTTCAATTACTAAAACTAAAAGAGTAATTTTATAAATGTTAAAGGTATTTATGTATTATAAATCATTTTGAGATTTACAAAGAGTAGATAAGGCTTAACAACAAATATAATTACGTTGGAATCAATTAATTATCTCTCTCTTATTTTTATAGGTAATTCTATTAACGAACATATTCATGTCACAATTAATGGACTCCCTCCCTCTCTCTTTCCCTCACTCTGTTTATGGTAGAAATTTTAGTCCAAATTAAGTAACCGTTTTGGTGGAAGTAAAAAACCTAGGCGACGATGAGAATGTTTCCACTGAACATTGCCTTAAAAGTTTTGGCCCATTTTAATTAGAATTTTGACCATGGATATTGAAACCGCTAAAGTAACTAGAATTTTGAAAACCATAAAAAAATTACTTTGTACCTCGTACATAAAAAAAACCTCTTACAACAGATTGATTATAATTTTGACCATGGAAATTTTCCTTAAAATTTTCTTCCCATTTTGAAAAGACATACGTAACTAGAATTTGGAAAAACCATACAAAATCACTTTGTACCTCCCTCCATAAAACAATCCTCCAATAATTGATGAGAAATTTGGCCATGTAACGTTTCCTTAGCATATTTGGAAAACCCATAAGAATTCGGAAACCCCATAAGAATATCACTTTCTTCCAACGGATTGATGACAATTTTGACTATGGAATTTGGCCTTAAAAGTTTTGGCCCATTTTGAAATGATCCAAATAACTATAATTTGGAAAACCCTTCATAATATCAATTTGTACCTTGTCCATAACAAAAAGAAAACTCCATAAATTTTTTTCGTTTGACCACTTATTAACTTAGTAAAAAAAGCAGAGCCATAGAAACAAGGTTAAGTTAACAAGTAAACCAATCAATTATGTATTTGGTAGAAATTCTCCCTCAAATCTAGGAGAAAAATCACTTAAAGTAGTTTTCATCATGGTTTTAAAACGAATTCTATAACATTTGGGAACATGTTCCCAAATGTTATGGAATTTGTTTTAAACCCTTGAGAAAAAATACTTAAAATTTTCTCTAACGAAGTAGGAGATGGTTGGTGATCATTCTTTATTTATGATTGGTCAAAAATATCACTCTTAATTACTTGTAGACTTAAATTCCTTCTAACGAAGGAGGAGGTGCTTAGTGGCGGGTCTTTATTTAAAATTAGTTGAAAAAATCATTGCAAATTACTTGTGGGTTCTTTCAATAACCCTTAACCCTTAATGGATATTGAATTTTGGTCAAATATATTGGAGAAATGAACCAAAAATAAACCTAGATACTTGGCAAATATCCATCGCATCCCCACCACATCTCCACATGTAGTGGAGTGATATCGATGAGTGAGTGGTGGTATTGTTCTCATTAATGAAAGGGGTGTGGAGTTGACTAAGTCCACACCGAATCCAAGTCGAAGTAGTATATATATATAATAGACACCTGTTGAAATCATGGACTAGTTTTGTAGCAAGTATTATATTGTTTAAAGTACTTTGTTGGACTGGTTCTCTAGCAAGTATAATATTGTTTAAAGCACTTTGTTTGTCTAGTTTTGTGGTGAATATTATATTGTTTAAAGCACTTTGTGCTCCTGCTGAAATGATGAATAGAGGATATTGCTAGATGGATGGGTCATCTTGCTATTTTAAGGTACAAAATACCATTTTCATGGGTGTTGCTTTAATTTTTTTTGTTTTTATTTATATATTTTTATTAGGGTTATGCTGTGATGGCTGAATTCCATTTCCTCTCATGTATTTCACTTTCAATTTCTACCAAACTTTCGAAGAAGATGAAATCCGCAACAGTGATTTAGGAGGAGGAGGGAGATCAGAAACACATATCAATATACAGTCGTCCTCCGATGGTGGTAGTGGTGGTGGTGTGGAGGGAGGCTCCAAGATGGTTGAGGTTACCCAGAAGCTGAGGGGTCATCTGCTCGGGTCGAAGAATAAGTCAAATATTCACATTTTCATAACCCGGGACAAGGAAAATACCATGAGAGCTCGCATTGTGGAGGTGGTCGTGGGTTACGATATTGGGGAGAATGTTTTGCACTTTGTGCAGTGGAATCAGATAGGGCTCTACATTATGAGCCAAAGTGACACGGTCTCCAGTGTGATCATGCAACGAGACATTGTCCCAGGATTTGTTAAGTGCTGTGGAGAGTTATTGTTGATCTCGGGCATGTATATTCTTGTTCTCTCTTTGTCCTCTTGGAGCAGGGGTTTGACTATAATATTCGTCATGGTTAGGTTTCAAGGAAAGTTCATCAAAGGAAGTGTCATGGGTGAGTTCATCGCGGTCATATTGGTAACCATCATAGCGGCTTCGTTTAGGAATCCCCAGTATCACTGCATGCCCACATAAGTAGTAGAAGAAAACACAATGAACAACCAATTAGAGGGCTATCAAGGAGCTATTCCAGCATCAACAGACCATGAAATTGCACCACAAAATGATTCATTATTAATATTTCCACTACAACTACTAAATATTAGTGTTTCATGATTGAAAAGCCTAGAATACAAAACTAGTAATGTTGGTACATTTGCGAAAACACGATATTGGAGAAGGATCTGGAGATAAAAATTTGACAGGATGAAGATAAATTCTCACTCTACCATGTGTAAAAATTTCATGCTTATATTCTCTATAATATAGGATATATGACCCCTCCAACTCAGGGTTCCATCCTCTCCCAAAATTCATCCTTAAACAGGTTACCTAGGGATAATCTCTATATCTCGGGATAGGAAGGTCAAAATGAAATTTTGCAAGATGTTTTATATAGGGCACATAATGTAGTTTTTGTGGTAAAAATTTCATACCCTTGAGGTAAAACATGGACACGTGGAAGTCTGTACAAGTTTGTTATTCTGAATGCTCTTTAAATAAGTCACCTTGGGAAAATTTGCATAAGTCCCACCTAGTGAATCTATTTATACTCTAACCTATGTGTTTCAAAATAATATAGACTAGGCTACCTCAAGAAGAAGTTTTAGATATTGAGGAGTCAGAATTTGGGAACTATAGTAGAAACAATATCATTCATTTTTGAAGGATAAACCAGAGAAAAACTAGGGCTTCCTGTTCTAGGCACTTCCCTCCACCAATTAGTTGAAGGAGGACCATCAAATTCTTTCTTGTAGGGCACATATATCTATGTAATAATTTTCTCATTTTGTGGATTTTCACTTTTTTGACCTAACATTGTTGCTGGAGAAAACTAGGGCATAAGATATTTTGCAGTTCTATCCACAGTTTTGGGAAAATAAGTATGATTCTCAGCTTTCCTTGAGGAGGCACACATTTCTATCCAATCATATCTGAAAGGTACCTAAATTGAAAAATTAGGGTTTCTCTGTCAAACCCTAGGTCCACTAGAAGCAGTATTTCAAAAGATCCTTCAAGCAAGCATCAAGTTGAAACAATCTCACTGGTAAGTTCCATCCTCTCTATCTCCATTTGTGGTTCTCATTTTTATCATGAAGACAAACAATAACAAGCTTGAGGACAAGCTTGAAAGAGTCGAGAACTTCTAAGCATGGAATTATAGAGTGCTTATCATACTTGAAGAAACATGACATGAAGAGATATGTCAAAGAAGAAGCTGCAGATCTAGATGAAGATGAAGCTGAAGCCAAAAAGGACCTAGTCAAAACAAAGATGAGTATTTCTACCTTCATTGGATCTCATAGGTATCATCCTTGAAGAGTCACAAGGATATGTTCGATCCAATGAACAACATGTCTAAAGATGACCTTGATCTCAACTCAAGAATGTGAAGGTTCAATGTCTGAAAGATTCAATGATTACTTCACGAGAATATCTCATCTCAAGGAGCAATTGGAATCCCTTGAAGACAATGTTAAAGAAGTAAAATCATAAATTACAACTTTGAATAGCCTTCCAAATTAAGTCAAAAGATTTGTTCCATGTTATGTATCTAATATTATGAGCAATTATTTTAATATTAATGTAGTATTAACTAAAACATAGGATCACACCCTTTCAGTGAAACGGTGTATTTTGACCTATAAAAGGTCTTTTCATCATTGTAATTAAATCATCATTCAATATTAAATTTTACTGTGGTTAATTTTCAGAATTCATGTGGGTTTTAGAGTTTTAGTCTGCTTCAAGTGGTAATAGAGCGACTGATCTGGGCCTTTGGCCTTAACCTTGTTTGATTTTTGGCTTGTAGCTTTATTTTAGGGTTTCCCTAAAATATTGGACATTGTCCAAAAGAAAAATAAAAAAGTAAAAAAACAAAAGAAAGGAAAAGGAAAGTAAAAAAAATAAAAGATAAAGTAAAACAAGCACATGGTTATGCTTTTAAATTAAAACAAACACATGGTTTTTCTTTCCAGCTTCAACCAGGTTTTACTTTGATTTGAAATATTATAATATATTTATAATAGTTCAATTTCTTGTTTTATTATATAAAATAATAAAATAAATATTTTTTATATAATAATTATTATATTAATTAATTATTATTCCTTAAACCTCACCATTCTTAATAAAACAAAATTCCTCCCTACACAAGAAAAATGGCAGAAATGAATGAAATTAAAGAAAGAATGGAAAAATTAGAGCTTAACCAAGCCCAAGGTTCTAAAAATATTGAAGGTTTACACTCAAGACTCAACCAAATCGAAGGAGAACTACACAAAAGCAAAATCGAATTATCAAAGACTATAAAAAAAGAAGTCAACGAAGTAGTATCTTGGAAGATGGACGGTGTAAAAAGAAACATCACAGTATTGTTCGAATCCGGGTTGAGAAAACTTGAGCATCATTTGGAAAACACAATTACTACATTAGTGTGCAATATGTCAAAGGAAGACGAACCATCCTCAAATTCAAGGCATCATAAGCCAATTCCTCCTAAAAGAGGAAGTCCACAAGAAGAGTTCGATCACGATCTCTCTCCAAATCATGAGCAGTCACTTTCTCCTCCAAAAAGGAATGGATATCAAATGAAACCCAAGTTAGAATTGTCAAAATTCAATGGAGACAAAAAACAGAGCATGGCGTGGATCAACAAGGCAGAAGATTTTTTTTCCATACACAATATCACAGTTGACGAGGAAATGATAAAATATGCTTGTATGCAACTAGAAGAGTGGGCTTACAACTGGTACATGTGGTGGAAGGTTACAACACAGGAAACTAAGAGAAAGTGGAGAACATTCAAAAATGATTTATTTAAGAGGTTTGAAGACTTAAAAAAAATACTTCTTCACAAAACTTACCAGACTGTAGCAAAAAGGCGATGACGATGAATACACCGACGAATGGGAAGCCCTAGCAACACGTGTGCTAGAACTCACAGATAGTCAATGCCTCCAGACTTATATGTATGGACTAAAACCCTATATAAGAGATGAGATAGAGCTACTAAATATATCAACCTTGGACAAGGCGAGACGCAAGGAAAAAATCATTAAAGAAAATTTTAAAAACGTGTGGAACAAAAACCATGACAAAGATAGAAGGTCTATTCCAAATACCAAAACCGACACCAAATACCAGCCACCATATCTAATAAATGACAACAAAACCACCTTATAATCCCAATGGATGAAAGAAGGAAAGTCTAAGTATTGCAGAGAGAAGTGGGACCCAAGACATAGATGTTTAAAAAAAGAGACCACCAAGAACTTATATCAATGTGAAGTAGAAGAAGAAGACAAGTCAGATAGCGATGAATCTGACATAGAAGAAACACGTGACATCAAAAATCCTTCGTCAAATTCAGAAGATGAAGAAACTCCCAAACTATCAATTGCATCCATAACAGGAATACACCAACCACAAACATTAAAATTAAAAGGGCATATAAAAAATAACAATGTTGTAGTCCTATTCGACACAGGAAGCACTCATAATTTTATCGATGTAAGTGTTGCAAAGAGGCTTAAACTTTTCATATATCTAGTACCCAACAAGAAAATAATGGTACCATATGGAGAAAAGATCGAAAAAGTATGGAAATGCCACAAAGTTAAACTGTAAATACAAGATTATAACCTTGAGTCAGAATTTTATGCAATTCCCTTAGGAGGAGTTGATGCAGTATTAGGAATTCAGTGGTTGCAAACACTAGGTACCTGCTCAGGAAACCACCAATAACATTTTATAAATTTTAAATGGAAAGGATAAAGATACAAATTATATGGGTTCCAACCCCCTCGCACGTAAATTGTGTCATCCCACAAAATGGAGAAGCTAATTCAAAAAGGAGCACCAGCATATGTCTTGCAATGTCAGGAGATGAAATTATTAACTTTAGAAGTAGTTAAACCAAATCATCCAAAGATCCAAGGATTAATCCAAAAATACAAAAAAGTATTCGAAGACCTCCCCATGGAGTTACCACTAGAAAGGAAGATCGAGCATGTCATCATAATCAAGTCAGGATCCAGCCCTGTCAATGTTAAACCCTATAGGTATCCACACCACCATAAGACAAAGATTGAAAGATTAATCCGTGATTTATTGAAATGTGGAGTGATTATAGAAAGTCGAAGTCCTTATGCTGCACCAGTAGTACTGGTATGAAAGAAGGATGGTTCATTTAGGCTATGCATCGATTACAGAGGACTAAACAAAATAACTATTAAAGAAAAATTCGCCATTCCATTTATCGATGAAATGTTGGACGAACTGCATGGTGCAAGGTACTTTTAAAAATTAGAATTAACGTTAGGATATTACCAAATCAAAGTAAGGCTATAAGATATGGTGAAGACAGCTTTCTGAACCCATGAGGGACATTACGGATTTAAGGTAATGCCTTTTGAGCTAACTAACACCCCAGTGACATTTCAAGCAACCATGAATAACCTATTCCAATCATTCCTAAGGAAGTTTGTATTAGTGTTTTTTGATGACATCATTATATACATTAAGACATGGAAGGATCATCTCACACACCTAGAACATGTTCTCTCTATTTTAAAATAAATCCTCCCCTTATACCAAGATGTCCAAATGCACATTCTGTAAAGAAGAAGTGCACTATCTTGGACATGTAATATTTAAAGAAGGAGTCAAGGTTGATCTAGAAAAAATCAAATCCATCACAGAATGGCCCAACCCTACTAACTTTCCTAAGTTAAGAGGATTCCTCGGGCTAACAGGATACCACAGAAGACTCATTAGGAATTATGTGCATAGAACCGCACCCTTATCCAACCTTCTAAAAAAGAATGCATTCCATTGGAATGAAGAAGCGGAAAAATGTTTTGAAGCCTTGAATGGAATTATGTCCTCCACACCTCTATTAGCTACCCCAAACTTCTCCAAACCATTTGTGATAGAATGTGATGCTTCAGGTTATGGGTTGGGAGCAGTACTAATGCAAGATGAACACCTGACAGCTTTTGAGAGCAGGAAATTAAACAGGCAAGAGCAATTGAAGTCTACATATGATAAATAAATGCTCGAAATTATGTAGGAATTGGTAAAGTGGCGACAATACCTCTTAGGGATAAAATTCATGATCCACAAAGACCATAATAGTCTTCAATACCTACTTCAATAGAAAACATTGTCCATGAGACAATAGAAGTGAATAGAAAAAATTGTTGCTTTCGACATGGAATTAATACACAAAAAAGGGAAGGAAAATGTAGTTGTAGATGTACTCTCCAGAAAAGATGAGGATATTACCTCTTACTCCATCTCAGTTGAAAGTCCATAATGGCTGAATGAAATACGAAGTGAATACGCCAAGGAACTAGAAACAAGCACTATAATTAACAACTCCAACCGTGACCCCAAGTTTGAATGGAAAACAATATTCTTTGGTATAAGGGGAGGATTTATTTGAACTCAAAATCTAAGTTCAAGTTTAAAGCAATAAAATAATCCCATGATTCACCAGCTGCCGAACATGTAGTATTCTTCAAATCTTATTATAATGCAAGAAGGTCATTTTTCTGGAAGGGAATGCAGAAAGATATCCAGCAATATGTGGTAGAATGCGACAATTGTTAGAGAAACAAAAGTGAAAATGTTTTAACCCCAGGGTTACTCCAACCCCTACACATTCCAAACTAGAAATGGGAAGAGATATCAATGGATTTCATCGATGGGTTACCTCCATCAGAAGGAAAGGACAAGATCCTTGTAGTGGTTGATCGATTAACCAAATTTTCTCACTTCATGGCAATAAAAAAAATAGACACGACAAAACAAATTGCAGAAGTATTTTGCAAAAATGTCTACAAATTGCATGGCTTCCCAAAAGTCATCGTCAGCGGCAAAGATGCAAAATTTAATGGAAAATTTTGGAGCAAAATATTTAAACAAATGGGTACATCACTCAATATGGGCTCATCTTACCACCCCCAAATAGATGGTCAGACTGAATTCGTAAATAAATGCTTAGAAGCATATCTACGTTGTTTCATAACAGATAAACAAAACCATTGGTATCAATGGTTACACTTAGCAAAACAGTGGTACAATTCAACATACCACACCTCCGCAAAAATGACCCCTTACCAAGCGTTATATGGGTATGAACCTCCAAATTGGAAGGAGTTAGTTCTGAACGACACTAATGTTCCAGAAGTAAGGAACCAACTAGAGAAATCCCAAAAAACAATTGAATTACTAAAGGATAACTTAATCATGGCACAGTATCGCATGAGGCAACAAGCAGATTAATGCATAATTGAAACAAAATTTGAAGTAGGATACTAGGTATTTGTCAGACTCCAACCCTATAAACAAGTATCCCTTAAAAGTGGAGGGAAACAAAAGTTGGCCCCAAATTTCTATGGACCATACCATATTATCCAGAAGATTAGTTAAGTGGCATATAAATTACAAATACCTGATAAAAGTCATATCCACAATGTCTTCCATGCATCATGTCTCAAACAAATGTTGGGTAAACATCAAACAGTACAAACAATACCTCCTATGTTAGATGACGAAGGAAGGGTCATTTTGGAACCTGAGGCAATCATTGCAATCCAAGAAAGAAAACTCCATTCTAGAACACTCAAGGAATATCTTGTTAAGTGGAAGAATTTTCTAGATGAAGACGCATCATGAGAGACATAACAGTTTCATCAACAATATCCATCCTTACCTTTGCTTTGAGGACAAAGCATTCAAAAATATGGTGGCAATGTTATGTATCTAATATTACGAGCAATTATTTTAATATTAATGTAGTATTAATTAAAACATAGAATCACACCCTTTCAGTGAAATGGTGTATTTTGACCTATAAAAGGTCTTCTTATCATTGTAATTAAATCATCATTCAATATTCAATTTTAGTGTGGTTAATTTTTGGAATTCATGTGGGTTTTAGATTTTTATTCCGCTTCATTCTAGTAGGAATATCACATATGGATGAATGCACGATTGATTCATGACAAAAGAATAAGAGATGACAATCAATCCCTAACAACTCTTACCAAGCAGAGAAAGAATAAATAACATTTCCGCAAAGAGTAGAAGGACATCTCACAACTCGATAGTTCAGTTTTGATAAGAAAGGACACTTTGCAAAATAATTCCCCAAGAAGGAAGGATGGTAGGATGATACTATCTAGAAGTGATAGTTGATTAGAAATAATGAAGTCTGGATATGAATTTGAAACATGAAGGGAAGTGTTATAATGTCTTCTAAGTAAATATACAAGACCGAGTATACCATTGATCGAAGTATCAAAAGATACGAAGTAGGTTTCGTGGTTTCTATCAAAAGAGAGAGTTTATTATGGCAAGACATTGCTACAGGAGCTAGACACACATCTTCAGTAGTAGATATTACACTAGAAAATTGGTACAATCAAAGTAAAAGAACAGATCAAACAACCTATATAGTTTGAGACTCTCTACAAAGAATCACCTATGTACAGAAGGATTTATACAAGCTCAGTAAGCACCCATGGGATATCACATATAGTTACATGAGGAATTTGAGGATCAACTATAATGATGGAGATCCCATATTTTACTACAAGGTTGACGATAGAATCCTATAAAGGTGAAAGGTTCATAGATAGATACAAAGAAGACTAGTAGCAGATGAGGCTACCTATCATTCTAATGTCCTAATATAGATGTAGAGGGAGGATGGTGCTCCACCTCAGAGGGAGTGACTAGGGTAGATCTCAAAGGTCAACATGATTAGAGAAAGCAGAGTGTTTCTCTCAATACAACCAAGGATGAATATATTGCAGCTAAGAAGAAAGAAAGTAAATATTCCTTAGATTCACAAACCATCTCCAACCAAAGTAAAGATGCATGAACCTTTGCAAGGCATAAACATCCATCGCCAAGCCTTCTCTTTTAGTCGTTGTGTAATTTCTTTCAGCAAATGAAAAATTTCTACTGGCATATGAAATTGGGTGATAGAGATCTCCCTAACCTGGTTGTGCAAGCACAACCCCTAGTGGAACAGACAAGGCATCGACGTGCACATGGAACTCCTTATTCGAATAATGAAAAACTAGTATGGGCATGAAGGCCATCTTGGCCTTCAATGTGTCGAAACTTCCTTGACATTCTTGAGTCCACTCATATGCAGCGTCCTTTTTTAGTAGCTTCTCCATCAGGGTAGTAATCGCAGCATATCCTTTCATAAACGTGCGATAATAGCTCGTATGCCCCAGCATTGCCCAAAGAATATTCACATTCGTCAGCGACGAAAAACTAAGAATTAGTGCAATCTTGGCTAGATCAACCAAAAAACTGTGCTTACACACTATGTGTCCAAGTATCATTCCAAACGGCGCACAAAAAATGCACTTCTTATAATTTAATACAATTTGACATTGTTGACACCTTTTGAGCATCAATCGCAAGTTGTCAAGATGGTCCCTAATTATCCCATAGACGGTCCAATCATCCATATATACTTGCAAGAAATTTTGAATAAATTTTTTAAACACAACGACAACTACCCGAGAAAATATTGCTGGTGCATTTTTGAGCCCAAAAGGCATCACTGTATATTGAAAATAACACCATTCAGTGACAAACGTGGTATTATGGCGATCCTCCTTTGCAATCTGGATATGGTGGTACCCTGAAAATCCATCCGTGAAGGAATACATCTCCTAGCCGCCTACTCCTTCAAGGACCTCATCTATAAAAGGAGTCAGGAATGGATCATGCACCCATGCATCATTCAACTTTCTTAGGTCGACACAAATGCGGATTTCACTAGTCTTTTATCCTGGACCACCATAGGGCTTATCCACTATGATTCTTCTATAGGATCAATGATCCCAGCATCCAACATCTGGTCTATCTCATCCTTCACATGGTCCTTGTATCATGGGTTCAGTCGAGATGGACTATGTCATACTAGTTTTGAATCTAGTTTCAACAGGATTTTCATGTCCCCCAGGTCCCCTAATATCCCCTTCATTTCTAAAAACCGTGTCGGAAGAAGATACTGGAATTCATGCAGTAGGTCTGTGATTTTGGCCATTTTCTCCTCATCCTAGTAGTCTCTGACATTGGAAAATTTTGGGTTCTCTTCCAACCCAATGTTTAATTTCTTGATCTTCAGTGACTGAATCATTGAATCCATCGGTATGTCAGGTGCTACGACACTGCGGCTTCCTTTGGACTTTGGAATATTAACATTCTGCAACTCATCATCATCTTCAGGTTCCCTAGATAAGTTGTAGCATTTCATCATGGATTGTATTGAGCAGTGTACATGTGGATCAACTGAGTATGCGATAAGGACAAATTTCAATACTATGTTGCAGATGATGTGCAATGCATTATGAACTTCTGGGTTGGCATCCAGGAAAATAAACGTTTGCATAAAGAAGACAAACAACTCCTCCCAAGTGGTTATATTTCTATGCAATCCTGCCACTACATACCAAGATCTTGACATCTCGTCCAGAGTGTGAAAAAAATCATGGACCCACTCATATTTGGGTTGTGATGCCCATAAGACCTACAATTCTATCAAATGACTGGTGGGGTCATTCCGCCCATCATATCTCCCAACTTGATAGACCTCTGAATCGTTGAAGCACACCATCATTAATCTTTGACATTGTTCCCACTCATGGATCATCTATTTGTGTGTCTACCACCATCGGTTCAGGGTAGCCTTCAATGCTACATCTAGGGCCAATACCCTTTGGGGATCAAACACTTTCTCTTCAAATTCTCGAAGGAATTCTGATAATGTTGAAAGCCCCTCATAAATTTGCAACTCAACCATCTCAGTTGTGACATAAAGGAGAGACTTTGTAATCAACCTGCATTTCCTGAATGACACTTCATGCAACCTATTCTGCCAATTTTCCAGAGCATCATCAGAGTCACAGGATGTAGAACTTGCACCATGTAATCTAAGTTCGCCATCGACGGTAGGATGGATATAGTCTTTAGAGATATTATAAACATGATCCCAACTTCTACCGACTTCATCTTTCACTAGTTCAATATACAGGAATCCTTCCTGAGGGTCCATGGGAGCGACGACCCTGACATCCTGGTTCTCAAACATCATGACCCATTTCTTGAAGTTGATGACCACCATGCTATCATTATCCCACCCTATCCCTAGTAGTGTGGGATATGAACTTCCATCTTCAACTAATTCTATCACATCAAAATCACCATGCATTTTCATACCTTCAATATCGACAACTAGGTTTGAGACGCAACCAATGGGCTGGACTTTTGACTGATTTGCTAGTCGCAACTGCACCGATAACCATCCCAAGGTAGGATTCCCCATCAACTGCTAGGTCTTCCTGGTCAGAATGTTTACATTTGATCCAAGATCCAAAATAACCGAGTAAACCTCATAATCTCCGATTTGGATATTCATCCTCATCTCCTTTCCTGTCTTCCTCTTTTGTAAGGATTCAATTACAGAATCCTTTAATACCTTATCCCAACGGTACAATAACGTCTCAAGATCGACGAGGGATTTAGGGTCCCTTGCCAACAATAGACAACTCTCAAAGAACTGCTGCAAGGTACCATGCCGGCGTGATGGTCCTGCCTCTACAGATGGATCAAAAGCATATGGCATGTAAATAATCGGTAACTTACCCGAATTTCTCCCAATTGCATGCTTGGCTTTGAAAAAGGTGTCTTTCTCCATCACAATATCAAATGCCACCTTTTTCTTACTAGTGAGCTGAACTTGCTGTAGCGGTCCATCTTCTCTAATTGTCGCACCAGCATGAGTGACAACCCCAACGTTGACATCCTTCCTTCGTGGTTCGGCTTGAATTGTGGCAACCGTCGATCCTGGTTCTAAGCTTGATTCAATGGTGGGTTATGATTCAACAATTGATTCATTAGCTAATTCTAAGTTTGAGACGGGTTCTAAGTCTGAGTCTATAGTGGGATCTGCTTCTCCATCATCGGCTAGTTTTTTACTTGGAACGTTGGCTGGTTTTGAGTCTAGGCATTCCCAACTCATAATTGGCGAACTCGTGGGTTCAATTCCTGCTGGATGCAGGGGAACTGCACATATTCATTCTTTTTGGAATGGAAAAAGTATGAAGGATAACAAAAAACACTTGAAGAATAATAAACCTTTCATTTTATTGAAAAGCTTGGTACTGTTCAGTTAAGCAATACATGATAACAATCCATCAGAGTATTATCCGCCTAGTGAAATAGATTCAACAACATTCCCATTAGTTATTAGCTAAGCCATATCCATTTTACTTTCTAGCTATAGAGTAAAGAGTTAAGTAAACAAAGGAAGATGGATGCACTTACTTTTCATACGTGTGTATGTCCAATCGATCAAATTGAAATAGCTTGATCCAGGATTGACCATCTGAATTGGATGAGACCGAACTTGAGGAATGTTTCCAACCTGCCATTTTGCAATTAGATGAGGGAAATTTTAAACATTATGCTCACTGGCTGCATAGTATGTACACTACACATGAGGGAACTCCCTCTAATAATTCCTGAATACTCCACAGGTATAAAACTAGATTGATTCTCGACCTCATCCTCCTCCTCCACCAAAGCCTCCTCCTCGTCCTCTGAATCCTCCACGGAATCCTCCTCAGACTCCTCCTTGTTGAAACTAAGGTTGGCCCATCTAGTGCTGCGGTGGGTTTGGTTGCTGCTAGACATAGTGCGTATCTTAGACATGTTGTGGCTAAGACTGAATGACTGGTGCCTGTTTATATTGTGGGTGTGCTACAAGCTGTGGCTCAGGTGCCAAATGTGGTTACGTTGTAAACTATTGTTGCGGTTGTACTGGGATAAACTGCATCTGGGGATATGGTGTATACTATACCTGTGATGTTGGTTGTGCCATATGTGGCTGCGGTTGCATTGATTGGGGGTCATCACCTTTCACCAAGTATGAATCATATGTCCATTCCTAGAGCAAGTCATAAGCTCGATAGTTTTTATCATCATGTCCTACTGACCAAAAAAAGGTACAGTACAAATTTTGTACCTTGGTAACCATCTTTTGCATGTATTCACAGTTCTCATGTCAATTCCCTTAGACCTAACATATGCGGCACCATGGTATACCAGCATAGCTCAACGGGTTCAAGGCACCTGAAAGAAAATAATTCTGGAACGTCGGACATGTATCCTTGGTGTGTTCATCTGCGTGACACTAGGTGCACCAAAGGTTGTTATGGTATTCCTTACCCTTCTTGATATCTTGCATTTGGAGTGTTAGATTGGCCAAATGTGCTTGCATCTGGTTCATCCCAACCACGGCTTCTCCTACTAGCGATGCTTCTAATTTCATTACGATTTCCAGAGCCTCGCTCTGTGTCGCAATCTTTTGCTGCATCCTCATTGTCACTAAAATTTTGCTTTGTCCCATGTTGTTGTTCCTGGTGACATCACAATTCAATAGCAACAAGACCTTCTTTTGTCCTATGCCTCTTCTCTCGAAACCTTTCTCCTCCTCTTGTATAGCCACTTGGTTCCTCGGTGACCTTCGCACTTTCACTTGAACTCATGCCCATCTACCCTTACCTTTGCATGCATCTCCCCCCTTTTTTCACGATGCCTACATCCTTCCCACACTAGAGTTCCACTACTCTTGGTCCATTTTTAGAATACCTTTTTTGCATACAAGCTATTTAATAGATAGTTGCAGAGATAGCAAAACTATACCTCACGGTCCGTTGAAGAACTCCCTTTCCACTTCACTAAAGGAATTATTGGTATTAATTGCAAAATCGGTAATGTATCCCTCCAAGATATTGTCCAACCACATTTCAATAGCTCACAATTCCTTATTGTCTGTTTCTTCTAATTCTTGGATCAGCTTCAGAGTCCAAGATGTTGGCTCTCCTCCTTCGAAGTTTTTCTTCTTAGAAGTGAACTTCGCCAGCCACTCATGGAAGATGACATGAAACTCACAAAAAAACCATTCATGAGGACCGTTGTGAATATATCTATCCAACCAATTGCTCATGGATAGCTTCAGATTCTGATTTTTGGCTTCAGCAAACTCTCGCAGTTTTAGACCAAACCACCCCTCAATCTCTTGACGAGTCAGATTCCAAAACATATCCTCCTTTCAATTGCAACTAGGTATTATCAATGAAACCATTTGTTGGAGAAAACCCACCAACAATGCCTCATCAACAGGAGTTCTCACTCTTTCGCCGCCCAACCAGTGCGATCTCCCTAAGCACTGGCCTAGACAGGTTTTACCCCACCTAGAAACATCCGTAGAGTGGACGAAGTCTCATCTGAGATGTTCAAGGGAGAGATTTCGGAACCAAGTTTTCGACAGTAAGAAGGGAAGACATGGCATCCGATGGGTATTACAGCATAAATATTAGATTACAGAACTAAGACAGTGGTCATAATCTATCTTCATCCCTACATATCTAACAAATTGCATCATTCATTTGTCACAGCATTTCATCACAACAGTATAAAACAACTTAAACCATCAATTATAATAAATGAAACAGAATTGGAAGAGATCACAATGACATCGGTAAATCATAACATAAATGCGATAAAATTGGAATAGATCACGACATCATAAATCATAACAAATTCAACACACTTCTTATTGATATCACAACAGAGGAACCAAGAAAACAAAATACAATATTCATGCAACAACTGCCAAATCATATTAATTATGCGCAATAGATACAAAACAGACAATTATTCTCCATAGTAGGAGACCAAATACATCCCAAAAATCTAGATAGATCACAGATACAGTAGAAGACTCCCCAAAACCGTAAACAGATCACGCCAGAATTCATGTGATTATCTCTAACCTCTGATAGCTCGTGATCTCATTCATAATAATAATAATAATAATAATAATAATAATGCCCATTACAATCGCAAAACTAGCTCTATATATAGGCTTGCGCTTTTACATTGAAGGTCCACTTCTAACTAACTTCTAACCACTAATGACCTATGGCGACAAAACTTGGTCAAATAATATATTAAATATTCAAAAATGGTTATCTTTCTGCCCATCGTGCTGATCTGGCCTTGCGCGGTGTCGCATGAGCTTGTGCAACTGTCGCGACGCTGCGCAACTCACTTACCGAAACCCCTACCAATAATTGTTGAGACGACTGTTTCAAAATTTTTATACTGAATCTTGCTGAGATGTTTGTTGAAATGTTTGCTTCAGTATTGATGATTGTTGCTTCAATATTGTTATATTGATGTTTGCTGAGATGTTTGTTGAAATTTTTGCTTTAGTATTGATGATTGTTTCTTCAATATTTATATACTAATGATTGCTGAGATGTTTGCTTCATTATATTTATGCCGATGATTTCTGAGATGTTTGATTTAGTATTGTTATACTTATTGTTGAGATGTGTGATTTAGTATTACTATACTAATGATTGTGGAGATGGTTACAGTGTTACTACAATGATAATTGATGATTATTGATTGTTGAAGTTTTAGTGTTACTACATTGATGATTGTTGAAGTTTCAGTGTTACTACACTGATCATTGTTGATTGTTGAATTGATTGTTGAGATAGTTTAAGTATTCCTATATTGATGTAGCAGAATCAGTATTTTCATACTACTATTTTTTTTGGACGATTGTTTAGTTTCAATATTCCCATAGTGATATGACAGGTTTAATATTTTTCATACTGATATTGATGTGGCAAGATCAGTATTTCTATACTGATGTTGATAATGATGTTGCTTCAGCATTTGTATGTTGATGCTGTGGTTATGGTCCCAACACCTTGTGTTGATGTTGTTGATATGGTTGTGGTCTTAGCACCTTGTGCTGATAATGTTGATATGCTTGAAGTCACAACAACTTGTGTTGATGATGATGATGTTGTCTCAACATTTTTATGCTGATGATGATGGTGTTATTCTAGAATCTCTATCCTGGTAATGTAGATGATGATATAACATTTATTGCCGGTGTTTATTTAGCACTAACATGATAATGATGTTGTTGTTGTTTTAGTATTTACATATTGATGATACAGATGATGATGTTTTAGTATTTACATACTGGTGTTGTAGACAACGTTTCAGTATTCACATACTAATGACAAACAAGAAGATTCAGTATTCACATACTGATGTTACGAAAGATGATTCAGTATTCACCTACTGATGTGACAGAAGAATATTCAATACTCACATGCTGATGTTACAGAAGAAGGTCCAGAAGATGATTCATTATTCACATATTGATGTGGCAGAATATTATTCAGTGTTCACATACTGATGTTACAGAAGAAGGCTCAATATTCAGAAGATGGTTCAGTATCCACATATCAATGCTATGAAATATGATCCAGAAGATGATTCAGTATTCATATACTGATAAGAGAGATGATGATCCAGTATCCACATAGAAGATGATCCAAAAGATGACCCAATATTCATACATGAACGTGATAGACCATGAATTGGTATTCACATATTGATTCTATAAGAAGAAGACCCATAAGATGATTTAGTATTATCATACTGATAAGATAATTCAGAGATGATAGAAGATGCTCGAGTACATACAGAAGTTGATTCAATATTTATATACTGAATTTTGTAAAATATTATCCAACTGAGAGCGATGATGAAGATGAATGATGATGCTCCAAAATGTCCTATAACATATAGAGATTCACCGGTCATTTGTAAAGTTGTGATGATGGTTTTTTTTTATGTATAATACCTTCCTAATTAAGAGGGAGTGTTAAAGTATTGTAACTTCGGAAGATATTGTATTGTACTTTTGTTGTATTCCTCCATTCAGAGATGTCCTTGATGTAATTGGTCATGTAAAAGTCATGAGGTAAAACCTCCATTGTAAGTTGGAGCAATAGTACCCAAGTGTCAATATAATAAATGTTATTTGTAGTGTCCAGTTGGACAAGTGGGGCCAGATAGTGAGATAAGTTGGCCATGTTAATTTAGAGGTAAAGTCGATAGAAGAATATAAATAGGTGAGTCATCTCTCTCATTCTCACACATCTTACACTCAAGTATTGCGCTAGAGAGAGAGAGAGAGAGAGAGAGAGAGAGTCTAATGTGGAAGATGATTAACTATTCTTGTTGCTGGGGTTTTGTAGGATTTTCTCCCTTGTGGTTTCCCCAAGGAAAATATTTGTGTGTTCTCTTTTATTGTTGCATTTGTTAGTTTTTCAACATTAAGCTAGCATTATGTTAGGATATTTACTGAGAGAATAACAAGTACAACAATCAAACACAAGAGACAATGAACACAGTGTTTTTGATCGGGGAAACCATAAATGGAGAAAACCCCACAACTTCCTCAGAGATAGAATAAGCACCAAAACAGTAAAATCCCCGAAACAGTAAACGCCCTGAAATAGTAAGTGATCTCCCAACAGCAGTAATCTTCTTCTTGACTAGCCCCGATGTCTTCTCCTTCCTCACTTATGCGCTACACTTGAGTGAGTGAGTGATGTGTGTGATAAATAGAGAGACTCACTCTCTATTTATATTCTTTCGTTCACTTCAAGTGCACTCCAACATTTCGGCCTCATTTAACAATTACTTACTAGAGCCGACATCTCTAGGAGTGTCTAATAACCCTAGTGCCCCAGAACTGCGGGGACTTTAACTCTTACACAATCGGAGAGTTACCCACTATGACTTGACATGACTTGTTTACATTATTGATCCTCCCGATCGGAACATTGGGGCATGACAACATGACTCAAATATATAATAGATACATCCCGGAATAAACATCAGGTTACAATACATAAGATACATAGATGAATATATTCCGAAGTTACAAATACATCAACACTCCCTCTTAACTAGGAAGGTATTCTTTCAACACAATTTTCAGCACTGGTCTTCTTCTCTGTATCAACCGGATCATCTCATCATCTGCATCTCAAGTATTCTGAGTCTTCAAGTCATCTTCATGTTCAAGTCATTGCCACTGGATCTGGATCATCTCTCAATCTAGATCAACATCACTAGACTGGATCTGGACAATCACTTGATATGGATCATCATGGAACATCATCACTGGATTTGGATCATCATCGAACATCATCACTGGATCTGGATCATCACTCGATCTAGATCATCATGGAACATCATCATTGGATCTGGATCATCACTTGATCTGGATCAACATCACTAGACTGGATCTGGATCATCACTGCTGGATCATCATCAGTGGATCTCAATCATCACTCGATCTAGATCATCGCTGGCTATCATCATTGGATCTCAATCATCACTCGATCTGGATCATCCTTGGTGCTATCTCATGATTCTTCTCGTCACAGGAAGTTCTACAGACCTAGCCCTTTTTCATGCTGGTTGTAGGCCTAGCCTCCATGTAGGTATTTTCCCATCACTTATATCTGATTACGTGGGAACACATCGCTTAGTCTCATCAGAAAGGCTCTGCACTTACATTTGAGCATGTGGGAACACATCCCTTAGTCGCATCAGAAAGGATCTACACTTACATATGAGCACGTGGGAACACATCCCTCAGTCGCATCAGAAAGGCTCCTGCACTTACATCTGAGCACGTGGGAACACATCCCTCAGTCGCATCAGAAAGGCTCCTGCACCTACATCTGAGCATGTGGGAACACATCCCTCGGTCACATCAGAAAGGATCCTACACTTACATCTGAGCACGTGGGAACACATCCCTTAGTCACATCAGAAAGGCTCATGCACTTAACTCTGAGCACGTGGGAACACATCCCTCAGTCGCATCAGAAAGGCTCTGCACTTACATCTGAGCACGTGGGAACACATCCCTCAGTCGCATCAGAAAGGATCTGCACTTAGATCTGAGCACATGGGAACACATCCCTTAGTCGCATCAGAAAGGCTCTCAGTCCTAGACTGAGGATCCCTGGTACCTCACCAGGTAGCTCCATTCAAAGAATGGCGGTAGCCCTTATATCTGACACCAAGTCAAAATGGATTAGCACTCATATATGACATGGGAGGAACCTAATTCTTTATCCATGACAGAATGGCTTCAGCCCTTGCATCTGATCAAGTGGGAACACATCCCTCTATCACATCAGAATGGCCATGCACTCATATCTAATCATGTCAGAGAACATATCACGCTCATATCAGAATGGCCCTCAGTCATAAATTGAGTTTTCCTGGTACCTCACCAGGCAGCTCCATTCCAAGAATGGCAATAGCCCTTATATCTGATCATGTAGGAACCAATCCTACAGTCATATTAGAATGGCTTAGAACCCAAATTTGACATGGAAGGAACCAATCCTCTCACCATGACAGAATGGCTCAGCCCTTACATCTGACCTGCTCATCAGAATGGCTATAGATCTCAGCACTCATATCTATCATGGAAGGAACCAATCCTCTCGCCATGACAGAATGGATCAGCCCTTACATCTGACCATGGAAGGAACCAATCCTCTCACCATGTCAAAATGGCTATGGGTCTCATCACTTTCTCTTGGAGGAAACCTTGATATGGAGAACACCAAGCTTCTCCCTGAAGTACTCAAAATTCATCCTAGCCAATGGCTTTGTCAATACATCAGCTATCTGTTCCTATGTCGCAACATACTAGAGCTTCACTGCTCCTCTCTACACCATATCCCTGATATAGTGATACTTGATATCGATATGCTTCGACTTGTCATGGAACACTGGATTCTCTGACAACTCTACGCTACTCTGGTTGTCACAATGTATACAAGTAGCATCCAACTGGAAATAAAATATATCAGATAGTAGCTTCCACAACCATACTACCTCACAACTAGCTGAACAAGCTGCAACATACTCTGCTTCAGCAGTACTCAGTGCCACACAGGATTGCTTCCTGCTAAACCAAGAGATCACACCTGATCCCATACTGAAGCAACATCCTGAAGTACTCTTCCTATCGATGGCATTTCCTGCCCAATCTGAATCAACATAACCTTTCAAGTTAATCTTTCGATTCGCATCATACTTGAGCCCATAATCAACTGTACCCTTCAGGTACCTCAGAATATGCTTTGCAGCAATCAAGTGAACACTTCTTGGATATGTCAAGTACTGGCTCAAGGTGTTCACAGCAAAGCAAATGTCTGGTCTCGTGTTCGTCAAGTACATCACTGACCCAATCATCTGACGATACATCATAGCATCAACCGACTCTGATGAAGCATCACTCAATAGCTTCAGGTTCGATGCCATGGGTGTGGCCATAGCCTTGTAGTCCATCATCCCAAACCTCTTTAGGATCCCTACTGCATACTTCCCTTGTCCAAGGAAGATTCCATTTGTGCTCTGCCACACCTCCATACCTAGAAAGTAATGCATAATCCCGAAGTCCTTCATTTCAAACTCAGCAGCAAGATTTCTCTTCGTATCAGCAATCAACCCATATGTACTTGTCACAAATAGATCATCTACATACAGTAGGAGCATCACTGGGTTTCCATATTCAACCTTGTAGTAAAGATTGGAATCTGCTTTACTCTTGGTAAAGCCCAAACTAGATAGAAAGATGTCAATTCTGGCGTACCAGGTCTTGGGTGCCTATTTCAAACCATACAGGGCTTTCTTCAATCTACATACATGAGACTCTTTGTCATGTGTCTCAAAACCGAGTGGTTGTTCTACATACACTTCGTCTTCTACTACACCATTCAGGAAAGCGGTCTTGACATCCATCTAGTCTATCTTCCATTTCATCACTGCAGCCAGAGCAAGTACTGATATGATGGAAGTGTATCTGGCTACAGGTGCAAAGGTTTCTTCATAATCTATTCCTTCTTTCTGAGAGAAACCTCGAGCTACAAATATTTCCTTATATTTTTCAATGCTACCGTCTGTAGCATGCTTGATCTTGTAGATCCATTTGGAAGTTATAACTGACTTCCCTTCTGGTCTTGGGACAACATCCCAAACATCATTCTTCATGATCAATTGATATTCTTCGATCATAGAATCCTTCCATTCTTTCCGTTCTATTTCTTCTTCATAACTGGAAGGTTCTTTATCAATGAAATCACATAGTAAGGATACATACCCGGAGCAAGATCTGGTCCTCTTTCTTTCTCTGTGATTTTCTTCTGGAGCCCCATATCTTTCCACACCTTGGATAATTTCACGTACCCAAGCAGGTTTCCTCTTATGAGGATTCTTCTCTAGAGGTGGATCTATAGGCCTTTGTGGTTCCTCGAAATCTCGATCTTCTTCTTGAGCTTCTTCGTTCATGATTGTATCATGAATTCTGGGTACTTCTGCTTCTGCCTCTTCAGGTTCTTCAGCAGGTCTCTTTATGGATTTGTTGTAAGTTGTTCCTTCATCAAATGTCACATCCCTGCTGATGTCAATCTTCTTGTATCCTGGGAAATAGATTCTATAAGCCTTCGAGCTTTCAAAGTATCCCACAAATATTCCCTTCCTTCCTGAGGGATCTAATTTTGTTCTCTTCTCTTTTGGAATGTCTATGTAGACGGGACAGCCAAATATTCTGAGATGGATGACTTCTGGTTTCTTGCCGAAGAAGACTTCTTCAGGAGTCTTGTTCTTGAGTACTCTATGTGGAGTATGGTTCTATACATATACCGTTGTTCTAGCAGCTTCTGCTCAAAGATGCATAGGTAGATCTTGATCATGAAGCATAACTCTTGCAGCTTCCATGATAGTTCTATTCTTCCATTTCGCAACCCCATTCTGTTGTGGATTATAAGGAGTGGACAACTCCCTCTTAATCCCTGATTCTTTGCATATCTCTTTAAATTCATTTGAAGTGAATTCTCCACCATTATCTGATCAAATGGTCTTGATCTTCTAGTATGGTTTTCTATCAAGACTTTGAATTCTTTAAATTTGCTGAATACTTCATCTTAAACCCATGTCTTTCTAGAAAAATCATCAATAAAAGAAACATAGTATGCATACCTGCTTAGTGAGTTTGATGACATGGGACTGCATACATCGAAGTGGATGATTTCTAGAATACTTTTGTCTTTGCTTTCGCTCCTAGGAAATGTCTTCTTTGTATTATTCCCTTTCACACATCCTTTGCAGACACCATCATGTTTGGCTTGAAATTCTGGAAGACCTTCAATAGCTTTGCTTGCAATAGGTAGTGCTCTGTAATGCACATGTGCAAGCCTTCTATGCCAAAGATCATTTGGCTCTACTATGTCATGGATCAAGGCTTGTTCTAGATGACCCTTCAATTTGTACAAACCTCCTTCTTGTTCTCCAATCACTACCGCATCATCGATAGTCTTTCCTTTTCGCCACATAATGACTTGACCATCTATGAATGCAACCCGCATTCCTTTTGCATCCAATGCTGAAATGGATAGAAGGTTCTTATTGAGTCCTAGCACAAATAATACTTCTTTCATTGTTAGAGACTTACCAAAGTCTAGCTTATATGAAGATTCCCCACTACCTTTTATTGGATATTGGTAGTCATCTCCTAGTTTCACCTTGTGAGGTGATTCATGTTCTGACAGTCTTACAAAGGATTCCTTGAATCTCGTCATATGTTTGGAATCCCCACTGTCTATAAGCCAATCATCACTACCATGAGTAATGTTACCTGTGAGTGCGGATATTAGAACATATTCATCCTCGCTAGAAGAATCTTCAGTTTCATATCTGAATCTCTTCTTGGAAGGTTCATCATCCTCTGTAGCATGAGCATGATGTCTTCTTTTGTTTCCCTTCTTCTTATGAGAGTGGTTCTTGCTCTTAGGACAATCTTTAGCAAAGTGTCCTTTTTCATCACATATATAACATCTAAATCTAGATAGATCCTTCCTATTGTTAGAATGAGAGCTCTTACCTTTAGAGTAATGAGGTTTTCTTATTCCCTTCTTGGAGTAAACTGTGAGGGCTTGATCTTCACTACCCATCTTCTCTTCTCGGGCTGCTATCTGAGCTTCTTCTTGAGAGAACTCTTCCCATAGTCTGCTGAATTTGACTAACTTCTTTCTAGCACAGATTCCTTGAATGAAAGCATCCCATGACCTAGGAAGGCCATTCAAAGTAGTCATCACAATCTCTGCATTTTCCACTTCTTCATCAACAGCTTCTAATTGTTCCTTGATCTGAGAAACCGTTATGAAGTAAGACTGGATAGTTTCTGCATTCTGAATCTTCACATTCTTCTATTGGTTCCTCGGGGTCATCTTCCGATTGATGTTCTTCCCTTCAAACAATTTGGTTAGGGAATCAAACATAGCTTTAGGTGTCTTGAGAGAGGACACCTGTGGGATAAGGTGATCCTTAATAGAATCAGCAGTGATCCTCTTTTCCATAACCATCTTCTTCTTATGTAACACCTTTGCCTCATCTCCCTCTGGAACTGGAACCTCCTCATGGATGTAGGAGTCTAATTCATTCTCTTCTAGGACCAAAGAGATCCTATACTTCCAAGCTCGGAAGTTTTCAGCTCCCTCAAGCTTTTCATCAATATTGGTATGATGAGACATCTTTAAAGGAGAACCTCAAATGGAAATACAAAAGATTTTAGATCTTACCAGGTTCAAGATGTTGGATCTGAAACTTGAGCTGAAATCCTGCAGAGCTGGTTCAGGAGCAAATTAGGGTTTTGCTTTTCCAGAGTTCTGTCCACACAAATGCCTTGAAATTTGTTCCTAACTTCAATTTTGGGGAGGATATTAATCCATGCCTGGGCTCACTGAAAAATTCCTCTTCTATAAAAAGCCCTAATTTCTGACAGCAGTGACAAGTCCAAAACTAAAAAACCTTAGAATTGGATTCTGCTTCGACAGAAAGATGTTCCCTAAGGAGAAGAGTTGTTCCACCTTAATTTTGCTGAAAATCTGTGCAGGAAGGTCCACAAACTAGGAAGCCCTAGTTTCCGCAGCTGCATAGTGTCTTCTTCTCAGGTTAGCTCTGATACCATGTTAGTTTTTCAACATTAAGCTAGCATTATTTTAGGATCTTTACTGAGAGAATAACAAGTACAGCAATCAAACACAAGAGACAATGAACATAGTGTTTTTTATTGGGGAAACCATAAATCGAGAAAACCCTGCAACTTCCTCAGAGATAGAATCAACACCAAAACGGTAAAAGCCCCAAAACAGTAAGTGATCTCCCAACAGCAGTAATCTTCTTCTTGACTAGCCCTAGTGTCTTCTCCTTCCTCACTTATGCGCTACACTTGAGTGAGTGAGTGATGTGTGTGATAAATAGAGAGACTCACTCTCTATTTATATTCTTTCATTCACCTGAAGTACACTCCAATATGTCGGCCTCACTTAACAATTACTTACTAGAGCCGACATCTCTAGGAGTGTCTAATAACCCTAGTGCCCCGGAACTGCGGGGACTTTAACTCTTACACAATCGGAGAGTTACCCACTATGAATTGCCATGACTTGTTTACATTATTGATCCTCCCGATCGGAACATTGGGGCATGACAACATGACTCAAATATATAATAGATACATCCCGGAATAAACATTGGGTTACAAGACATAAGATACATAGATGAATATTTTCCGAAGTTACAAATACATCAACATCATTTGTCTTTCTTTTAGTGATCATTTGCTTATGGTTATGATGTTATGATGGTGAATGTTTTTAGATCTTTTTTAACCATTAGAAATCTAACAAAAATTCACTTTCGGGAGGGGTTTAGAACTGCCCCCAAAAGTCCAAATGTGACTTTTGGGGGGTGGGAGAGGGGGGATTAGAACCGCCCCCAAAAGCCCAAAATTGATTTTTTTTTTTTTTGGGTGGGGGATGCGGGGGGCGTAGAACCGCCCTAAAAGTCTTTTTTTTTTGTGGCAGGGGTGTTTAGAGCAGCCCCCAAAATTCACTTTTTTTTTTGGGGGGGGGGGGGGGGGGGATTAGAACCGCCCCCAAAAGCCCAAAATTGATTTTTTTTTTTTTTGGGTGGGGGATGCGGGGGGCGTAGAACCGCCCTAAAAGTCTTTTTTTTTTGTGGCAGGGGTGTTTAGAGCAGCCCCCAAAATTCACTTTTTTTTTTGGGGGGGGGGGGGGGGGGGATTAGAACCGCCCCCAAAAGCCCAAAATTGATTTTTTTTTTTTTTGGGTGGGGGATGCGGGGGGCGTAGAACCGCCCTAAAAGTCTTTTTTTTTTGTGGCAGGGGTGTTTAGAGCAGCCCCCAAAATTCACTTTTTTTTTTGGGGGGGGGGGGGGGGGGGATTAGAACCGCCCCCAAAAGCCCAAAATTGATTTTTTTTTTTTTTGGGTGGGGGATGCGGGGGGCGTAGAACCGCCCTAAAAGTCTTTTTTTTTTGTGGCAGGGGTGTTTAGAGCAGCCCCCAAAATTCACTTTTTTTTTTGGGGGGGGGGGGGGGGGGGATTAGAACCGCCCCCAAAAGCCCAAAATTGATTTTTTTTTTTTTTGGGTGGGGGATGCGGGGGGCGTAGAACCGCCCTAAAAGTCTTTTTTTTTTGTGGCAGGGGTGTTTAGAGCAGCCCCCAAAATTCACTTTTTTTTTTGGGGGGGGGGGGGGGGGGGATTAGAACCGCCCCCAAAAGCCCAAAATTGATTTTTTTTTTTTTTGGGTGGGGGATGCGGGGGGCGTAGAACCGCCCTAAAAGTCTTTTTTTTTTGTGGCAGGGGTGTTTAGAGCAGCCCCCAAAATTCACTTTTTTTTTTGGGGGGGGGGGGGAGGGGTGTTAAAACCACCCTCAAAATTCCAAACGTAACTTTTTTTTGTGGGGGGGGAGGTTAGAACCGCCTCCAAAAGTCATTTTCTTTAGGGAGGGGGGGGTTAATCCACCTCCAAACTTCACCTTTTTTTTGGGTGGGGGGGCTTAGAACTATCCCAAAAAGTCACTTTTAGGGGAGGTTCTTATCTCTTACAGAAAGTCCCCTAAAAGTAAAAACTTTTAGCATCGATGCTATTAGGGGCGATTTTGTAAAGACCGCCTCCAAATCCAAAACCGCCTCCAAAGACAAACCACCCCCAAAAGTGACTTTTGGAGGTGGAATACAACCACCCCTAAAATTCAATTTTTTTTTAGTGTTCATCCATGAGAGGACAAAGGTAATCAAGATGCATGTCCTTACATAGAAAGTAAGGATTTTTTACCTTTAATAAAGACTCCTAACCATAGAGTCACTGGTTGGAAGGGTATCATCAGTGTGAAGACCAGAGGCTAATGACATCAGATGTTTGCATTAGAGGAAATTTCAACTCAAAATGGGCCTCCTAAAATGAACTAATAAAATAATAGTTAAAATAATAAAATAATATTTATTAATTTTGGAGGAAGAAAAGAAAAAAACTACTTTTTTGTTTGTATTTTTGACATATCTCCCTGTGTATTTACTCAAATTTCGATCGGGAGAGCTCGTTGGATGTGGAATTAAATTCCGCATCCAACGAGTACCCACTCGGCATAATTTTGACGGACCCTGCTACCACAAAAAGAAGAAATACCTGAAAAAACGGAATAATGATGTCATCATTTCATTTTTTCAGGTATTTCTTGTTTTTGGGGTAGCAGGGTCCGTCAAAAGTATGTCGAGTGGGTACTCGTTGGATGCGGAATTTAATTCCGCATCCAACG